>JAJPUD010000468.1:222328-237750 GCA_023553655.1 Myrmecobius fasciatus | reverse complement strand
AAAGAAAGAAAGAAAGAAAGAAAGAAAGAAAGAAAGAAAGAAAGAAAAGAAAAGAAAGAAAAAAAAAGTTATTCTAAGGAAGGGTCCATAGACATCACCAAATTAGACTGTGAGTTCCATAAGAGCAAAAATGGCTTTTATCCCCAGTGTTTAGCACCTTGTCAGGTAAATAGTAAATGTTTAATTTAAAAAATGTCATCTGGCTGACTGATCAGACTGTCAAAAGGGTTCCTGAAACCAGAAATTTAAGTGTCTTTGCTCCAAAGTTTCAATCCTGGCTGAATCAATGGAAATATGAAATTTAGGGGGCACTTAAGGTGAAATTAAGCTTGTGCCTTCATTATTAGAAGTACTCTTTAAAGCATTCTTCTCAAAACTTTTAGTTTTTTGTAAAAGGAGAGGCGTGTTGTTGACATACATTTAGTAAATTTCTAGTATGTGCCAAAAATCTAATTTTAATTTTTAAAGACATTCTTTATATGTAATTATAAGGAGGAAGAGGGTAATGAATTGGAGGAGGGGAGGAATTAATTATTGGATGGATGTGAAAAGGAAGATTCATCTCAAAACTAGTTTGTGAGACAGTCTAAACATACATTCTGAACTTGTCATAGTTAATATTCAGAGTGCATGTTTTAAGATTTTCAGATATTAAAATTCCTATGCCTTTGGCAGATATATTTTCCTAACCTACTCTGATCATGTAACAAGTTTTATTTTTTCCTTTTATTTATTTCTGTCTTCTATTGTTCTTAATTTCTTTGCCATATTCCTTACCCTGAGGAGTTTTGCATTGTGGGTGTACATTTGCTTTTAAAAGATTCTGTACTTGGTTTTGCACAAAATATTTTCTAAAATCTTAATTTTGAAAGAATTAATTCTTTCCTATAAATGATAATGGCCTTTCCTTTCTTTTTTACATCTTTTCTTTTAAAACTTAGTGAGCTTAGTGATTAGTGATCACTGTTTTGAATTGTGTCTGATAATAGGACTCAATCAATCGATCAAGAAGCATTTATTACCTGCTATTTAGTACCTGCTATTTTCCAGGCATTTAGATGGTGGGAATCCACATACCAAGAATGAAACAATCCCTCCATTCCAAAAACTTCACTAGGTTTTCAATAAGTGCAATATTTATCTTGAGCAGTTTTTTTGTCCAGCTTGATAATATGCATGAGAGTTTACTACTCCTTTAAATGCATTTGAAAAAAAATAAAATAAATCTATCGCCTTTAGTTTTTTTTAGGTCAAGAACTGCAGGAGTTTTGCAGTTTTAACTTCTTTATATTAGACTGCATAACAACCTCCTTATAGGAGGAACCTAGATTTGTTAACTTATTCCTCTTTCTATTTCTTACTTAAATTTTTAGAAATTTTTTTCTAATTAAAATATTAAGATATTTGAAAACTGTAAAAATCCAGATAAAAAAATTGTAAGTGCTATTCCTTTTTAAGGAAAAATGCCTTTTAATGTCCCATACCAATTCCCTAAGTACGTTCAAGAGAACAAAATCTTGATGTAAAATCAAATTGGTTTTAGATTGCTCTATCTTCTCTATATCTCAGAGATTATTTGATATATTCTTGGGAACCCTCAGAAAATGCTAGTTTTTCTAACTGTAAAAAATCCTCAACCTCACAGAGATTTACGTTGTATTCTATTACATCTGTGTTATACTATTTATACTATGGCAAGCCAAACAAGTGTATGTCATTGGCCAATTTTATATAAATGGATCTTGACCATAATCTTATTTGTAAGGGGGGGAAAAAAACCTATTATCAGCTTGATCTCTGTGCCCACTGTAGAAAAACCTGTAATAAACGGAGAAAAGCAGCATAACAAATCCTCTTTTAAATTCTGTGACCTATTAAAGACATTCCCTTCATCTTCTGACTTATTTCAGAAAAACTTTTACAGCCTAAATTAAATTTGAAAGATATAACTGAAGAATTTTGTAAGGTACCCTTTAATACTGCATCATATTCAAATAGTGTATTTGACTTATTGTTTTGCCCTGTTTGATTTATATTGTGTAAGTTACAGATATATTATTTATAATTGATTAAATAGTTGTTTAAATTTGGTGTTTGTGGTCATTTTTCCTAAAATTAGTCAAAAGCACCTTAGTGAGGAACCTTCATTCTAAAATTTAAATATTATTTCTGTGAAGAAAATCAGATTGACTTAACACCTATTCCAGTAATATAAATTCCCGATGAGTAAGAGGGAAACTTTGTAAATACAAAATATTAACTATCCATTCATCTCTTGAAAACATAGAATCACAAAATTTTAAATCAAGAAAGGATCTTAGATATCACATAATTCTCTTCTCACCTCCTACCCCCCCCATTTTACTGATTAAGAACAAACAGGTTTACAGCACGACTTGTTTAAGATCACATAACTCAGTAACATATTTATTAATTTATTGTATTCATTCCAAATAGATTATTAGCCAATATTAGAACACATTTTCTCTCAGAAATGCTTATAACTTGCCTGTTTATAATCTATTTAGTGGGTTTATTCACTTACATATATATATATTTTTACAGATATAAAATGCAGAGTCTACATGTTTGCATTTATTTACTAACTATGTATTAGGTTTATGTGAATGCTGAAAGGAAAATACAAAGTCTAATTACTACAGTATGCATCCTTTTAGAGCTTGAAGCAGTTGATTGGATGAATAAATAAGTAGTTAAATACAAAGTCTAATTACTACACAATGCATCCTTTTAGAGCTTGAAGCAGTTGATTGGATGAATAAATAGATAGATAGCTATGGATAGATAGACATAAATAATAAAATATATAAGTACATGCTAATATATCACAAATATATTAGAGATACAAAAGAAAGTTCGATGTTAGATCTGAGGATGATTAGCAGATAAGTAGTATCAAGGAAGGTTTAATTAGAACCATTTTATCCATTACTTGGATGAAGACATGCTTGTCAAAAGCTCAGAAGAGTAGCCAACAGATTGAATGATAAAAGGCAGAACTAAGAAAGATCTCAGTGATCAGAATGACAAAATCAGTTGAGTAAGGTGAAATTTAATAGAGAGAAGTGCAAATTTTTATGCATCTGTTTAAAAAAAATCAGCTTCACAAACATAGGATGAGAGGCATAATTAAAGAGATTTCCTTTGAAAAAAATCTAGACATTTTAGCATACTGCAGTGTCAAAGAAAGTGACACAGCAGTTAAGATTCTAACACTTGAAAGAGTGAAGTGATGATTGTTTTATGTTACCTTGGAGAGAGACCACATCTAGAGTCTTGTGTTCATTTCCAAGCACCACGTTTTAGGAAAGACATTGATAAGTTGGAGCATTCCTGTATAACAGGATGGTGAGAAAACTGAAGCCCGTATCATGAGGATTAACTGAAGAATGGGCAACCTGGAGAAGAGACAGTTTAGGGGGAATATGACTATCTTTGTGTGTTTATTATATAGCAGAAAGTTTAATTTGTCCTGCTTGGCTTAGAGGACAATTTTAGGAACAGTGGGTTAAAGTTGCAGAAAGACAGTTTTAGGCATGATTTGAGGAAGAAAAAAAGCTTTCCCGCTTCTAGAACTTTGGAAAAGTTTCTCTCCCGTACTTGAGGTGTTTAGGCAGAAAGTGTAACAGTATTATAGAGGGGATTAATGATCATGTTGGGGTTGGGCTAAATCTCTTCCAAAAAGCTTTCCAAGACTGATTTTGTTAAAAGATTGCATGTGAGTTGGGCTTTAAAGAACAGAGAATAATTCAACAATTAAAGAGGCAAAGAAACCAGGTTTAAAATATAGCATATTTTTGAGAGTTCAGAACAGAAAAGAGGAAGAGGGAGTAATCCACTTTGGATCAAGAAAATTACCTTATCAGAAACCAGCTTTTTACTATATATTACTTTCATTGAACTCTTGGGTATTTCTTCCACACTGAAGATCACAATCATTCATACCTTCTCATCCATTTTGAATCTTGCTCATCTTTCAAAGACACCTCACAAAGTATCAATTTGCCCCCTGTGGCAAGATCTTCCTTTAGGTTTTCTTAAATTTCATTAGTATTACTATAGAGTTGAACATCTATTACCCTCTTGCTTGCTTATCTTCCATTTCTAATCATCCATTTTGCACACACTTGGAATGGATTGTCAAATAAGTTTTACCTCAGTGAAGATCTTCAAGCAGATCCTGAATGACCATTTGTCAGGAATGCTGTAGAGGGGATTATTGGTCAGGTATTAGCTAAACTAGATCAGTCAGCCAAAAAAATAGATATTAAGAGCCTATTATATGCCAGGGATTGTGCTAAGGACTGAGGTTACAAAAGCAAATAATAGGATGATTCCTACTTTTTTATACATACATACATACATGTATGTAAAACAGGTTTTTTTTACATTTGTTTTTAAAACTTTGAATTCCAGATTGTCTCTCCTTTCCCCCAATTGAGAAAGCACATGTGAAATTATGCAAAATTAAAGTCATATTGTGAAAGAAAATATAGATCTCCATCCTCCCCTCCCCCAAAATGAAGAAAAATAAAGTTTAGAAAAAGGAATTTTTCAATCTGTATTCAGACACACTCAGTTCCTTCTCTGGATATGGATAACATTTTTCATCATAAATCCTTCAGAGTAATCTTGGATCATTGTATTGCTGAGAATAGCAGTTAGTCACAGCTGATCATCCTATAACATTGCTTTTACTTTGTACATAGTATATTTCCTTTTGCTCATGGAGCTCATGGAGGACTTTTCAGGTTTTTCTGAGCATCCTGCTCATCTTTTTTTATAGAATAGTAATATTCCATCATAACCACATACCACGATTTATTCAGCCAGTTCCCAGTTGATGACCATCCCCCAATTTCCAATTCTTTTCCCTGAGAAAAGAGCTGCTATATTTTTGTACATATAAGTCTTTTTCCTTTCCTTCCCCCCCCCCCCTTTTTTAAAATCTTTTATGATTTATGCCTAGTAGTGGAATTGTTAGGTTGAAGGTATGTATGATTTTATAGGGCTTTGAGCACAGTGATGATCCATACTCTTAAGGAACTTACCTTCTCTCAGAGACGATTGTGAACTTATATAAACATATACAAGATAAATACAAAGTAGGGAGAGAGGATACTAGGAGTTGGGGAAAGGCTTCTTTAGTAACAGGTGACCTTGAATGGTTTCTAAAAGAAAGAAAAGAATTTTCTGAGTAATTTTAGGTGAGTGCAGAGGTACCTTCCAACTCTTAAGATTTGTTGATTGCCTGAACAATGGGGACTTCACAATTCAGTATTTGAACAGGAGAATGATACGCAGTTGGTGTTCTAGAAATGATAAATCATGCCTGGATGGGAGAAATTTGCTATATCCTTGGACCTACTTCACAATTATTAGTGTCTGGCTTAGCCAAATTTGTAAAAATAGGTGAAGATGTTGTTAAACTTCTACAGCCATATAAACTTCTTTTTCTTCCCATAGGTGCCTATCCTTTGCTCCATTCCTAGTAATCCTCACAGAAGTGTTGGCTGACTGAGAATTGAACCCTTTACAGAATTTCCTTTTAAATAAGGGCAAGACAAAAAACAAACTTTTATCACTTAAAGGAATGCTGCCTTTGGGGCAGAGAATTGCTATTTTGGATGGTGAGGCCCTCTTAGATCACTGTGTGAAAGGGATCACTTTCACAAAGCTACCCTTTGTTTATATTTAAAAGAACCACCCACAATGAATGAGTTCTTCTCACCATTCCTAACTAGAGAGAGCTATTAAAAAGCCATAGTACCTAGTGAACTGCACTTCCTAGGTCACATAGGATTCTAATAAGCCATGTCATTAGAGGTACTTTATAGAGAGCTAGAAATTTCAATGGAAAATTGGACATTTTACTAATGCTAGTTGTTCTATGTAAATAGCTGTTGCTGCTACTAGCTCTTATTGGCTATGGAGAAAGCACTTTTTGTTTTTTAAATTAATTTTTTTATTCATGTATTTTATTTTTTACATTACCAAATTTTTTTCCCCAATATTTCTTCCTCTTCACACTCCCAGAGAACCATTCCATTTAACAAATAGGTTTAAAAAGAAAAAAAAATTCAGCAAAATCAGTAAATTTTCTAAGGCAAAAAATATATGCAACAAATCAAACCAGTTGACCTAATTTCTGCAAAGGAGTGAGTTAGAAGTGTCTTGTCATATCTCTTCTTTGGGGTATAATTTTAAGCAAAATATTACATAAACTTTTTTGTTTAATAATTTTGAATTACATCTAATTTCCTCCTATTGTTTCTCCAGTATCTGATTACCCATACTAATTTGAAATGCTGGTATAATGAGTAGTTTTGAATAACTTCCACCAATTAGTTGCATACAAAGTATATGAGGATAGTTAAAGGAATGAGAAGTGTCTAAACCTGTAAAGAGAAGAGACATTACAGCTTCTTTAAATAGTCAAATGGCTAGGTTTATGAAAGGGATGATGTGCATTTTCAAAGGCAAAATTAGGACCAATATATGAAATTTGTAAGGAGGCAGGTAATCACGAAAACTAAGAGTGTTGACTCTGGAGTTGGAGAACATGGGGTCAGATCTCACTTTTATTGCTTACCACATGAGTCATTTTAAGCATATTGCTTCATCTTTCTTGACCTCAGTTTCTTTAGTTTGATTAGTTGATTTTCTAATTCTAAAAGCTATGATTTTTATTATGTTTGGAAAATTGTTCAGTGAATCATGTCAATATATTCACAACCACATAGTTTTTATTCACCCTGTCTCTAATGAGCATGTTATAAATGATACATTTGTAACAATTAGTGTAACATTCATTGGTTTCTGAGGTCCCTTCCCAAATCCTATAAATCTGGAAAGGCTTTTTTTTTTAACAATTTCTCATGGGAATTCAACTTGTATATTAAATGTGATTGGATGAATGACCTAGGACAATGGTTCTTAATATCTCAGGGTCCCTCAGACCCTATTTTTACAGGGGCCACAAGGACAAAACCACTTTTATAATAATAGTAAGATGTTGTGATTTCTAATGTAGTAAATAGATACCACCCTCATATATGAATGCTCATTAGGATACTCAATTTTTTTGTTGGTTTTTGTTTTTGCTGAGGCAATTGGGGTTAAGTGACTTGCTCAGGGTCACACAGCTAGGAAGTGTTAAGTGTCTGAGGTGAGATTTGAACTCAGGTCCTCCTGATTTCAGGGCTGGTGCTCTATCCGCTGTGCTACCAGCTGCTTAATTTTTAAGTGGATATTTACTCACTTAAGTGCTAAAACCAAAAACGTTTGGGAACCATTTACTTATTTCATTTATTTATTTATTTTGCTGTTTCCCTGAGGCAATTGGGGTTAAATGACTTGTCCAAGGTCATATAGCTAGAACACTAAAAGTGTATGAGGCCAGATTTGAACTCAGGTTCTCCTGACTTCAGGGCTGGTGCTGTATTCACTGTGCCACCTAGCTGCCCCTAGGGAACCATTTACTTATGAAGTAAATTTTCATGACTTACCAATACCTCATTTTTATTTTTTTATTTTTTCTTCTCAAAACAGCTCATACTTCCCTAGGAGTTACTTAGGTAGGCGAAATAAATATTATTTGTTATTTTCTCACTGTAAAACATTACTAAAACATCACTTATATTGAAATAGTGGCTATTTGTAAGGCATTTTGCAACACACCTTTTTGGGATTTTACTTTATTTTTAGGTGATCTTTGTTTTAAATAGGGGTTGTTGATTTTTTTTTTTTTTGTCATGGACCCCTTTGGCAGATGGTTGAAGCCTGTTAAATTTGAGCATTGTTTTTAAATGCAAACAATTAAATAAATTATTTCAAAATAGTTATCAAAATAAAGATCCCAGCTTAATAACCCTTTGAGTGATTAAACTTAATACCATGTTTTAAATTATTTGACCAACAAATCCAAGTACTTAGTAGTTAAATGACTTGAATGTAATTTTTCTGTTTATAGATGGATCCAAGAATAGATCCCTAAACTCTTCATTCTTCTGCCTAGACACTGATTATGTCATCTTCCATCCTAGGTTTCCAAATCACAAGACACAGGGCTACAGTTCTAATTTGCATCTACCCTGACAACCATTCTAAATTAAAATCTCTTTTTTGTAATCTGTGTGAAAAGCAATGATACCACAAGGAAAGGAAGCAATTTAATTATACACATCTTAATTGACCTTTAAGCACTTAGAATGACTGAATAGGAATAGGTCATTCACTGCAAGGATGCACATCACAGGCAACTGAAATGGCTTCACAGATCTATTATCAGCAATATTTTTAAAGGACAAATTTTATTTTAGCTAATCATGCCATCATTATTTGCCATTAAGTTTGTTACTTGTTCGTGTTTTTGTACTTACATGTGTATGCGTGCATGCATTATTTTTACTGGTTAAAAATTGAAGCTTTTATTAAAAAATATTATTTTGGAACTGATATTACCATGTCTCTTGATTTGTTCCATCATAATACAGAGGCTTTTTATTTTTACCTAGGTCACAAGTTCTTGCTGATGCATCTTAATTGTCTCTTTAACTTTTTGGTGTCACGGACTTCTTTGGCAGTCTGATGAAGCCTCATGGATTGTTTTGCAGAATTTTTTTAAGTGCACAGAATAAAATACTTGACATTATAGAAGAAGAAATCAATTGTACTGAAATGCATGTATCAAAATACTTAAAAATAATTTCATAGTTAACAGGTTAGGAATTTGTATCAAGTATTTCATAACCAGCAGAGAACTTAAGCTGGTTAGTACTAGCTCAAGAGAGCCAAAATGTTAACGATGTAGATTAAGTTTAAAAATCTGATATGTTTACACTTTTTAAAAAGTATGAGTTGTTAAATTTAAAATTTACAACTCACTAAACAGAAAGTCATACATTGTAACCCATAACATGGCTTGTATGTCATGAGCTTTTAACCTAAAAGCACTGTTATTTGAAAGGAATAGTTTCTAAGAATAGAAAATCTTAGTTTTTGTTTTGTTTTGTTTTGAAATTGCTAGCTATCCAAGAATAATTAGAGACATTCCATATAAGGTTATTCAAGCTGATGTCATTTTACAATAGCACCACTGATACATGATAACAAAATCCCCACTATAAAATAATGATACCTTATCTAGACACTATTCAGCTGTTTGCCCATTTGTAATAATATAAATGGGCAAATAGCTGATTTTCACTTAGAATGTTTCCATGGAATAAATCAATTAATGTCAGACAGGGTATGCATATATCTAAAAGAAGTGATGGTCAGTTTGTTGTTGTTCCTTCATTCAGCTATGTTCAACTCTTTGTGACCCCATGAGCTATAGATTTTATCCAAGTCCTTATGTTCTTTAGCATCTTCTGAAGTCTGTTCAAGTTCATGTTTATTGCTTCAATGATACTATCTGTCCATCCATCTCATCCTCTTCCATCCCCTTCTCTTTTTGTCTTCAATCTTTCCCTCAAAAAGGGTTTTTTCCAATGAAGCCTATCTTTTCATTATGGCCAAAGTATTTAAGTTTCAGCTTTACTATTTGATCTTCTAGTAAATAGTCTGAAATAACTTCCTTAATTATTGATTGATTTAATCTCCTTGTTGTTCAAGAGACTTTCAGAAATCTTCTCCAGCACCACAACTGGAAAGTATTTATTCTGTGGCTCTCAATTTTCCTTATCATCCAGCCCTCACAAGCCATACATTGCCACTGGAAAAACCATAGTTTTGACTATATGGATTGTTGTGAAAAAGAAGCTTTTAGCACACAGTCCAGATTTGCCTTAGCTTATCTTCCAAGGTAAATTTCATATCTGTATTGTCATATTTGAGCCCAAGACTATAAACATTGCTTCCATTTCTTTTCCTTCTATTTGCCAAGAAGTGATGGAACCAGTTGCTATGCTTCAAACCAGCTTTTTTCTTAATTCTTCTTCACTTTTTATCACCAAAGTGGTATTACCTGCATATCTAAAATTCTTGATATTTCTCCCAGCAGCATTAATGTTGATATTTCTTTCAGTAGCATTAATTCTGGATTTTGATTTGTCTAGCCTGGTTGAGTTTCATATGATGGACTTAACATATAAGTTAAGTAAATCTTAAACCATTCAATTATTCCATGTTTGAATCTTTGCTTCTTGGCCTATATACAGGTCCCTCAGGAGATAAGTAAGATGTTCTAGTGCTCCTATCTCTTTAAGGACATTATGTTGTGATCCACACACTCAAAAGCTTTGCTATTTGGTCAGTGAAGCAGAAGTAGATGTTTTTCTCCCTTGTTTTCTCTATGATTCGGTGAATGTTGGCAATTTGATCTCTAATTCTTCAGCCTTTTCAAAAACCATTTCTGCATTTCTAGTAATTCTCAATTCACATATTTCTGGAGCCTAGCTTGCAGAATCTTAAACATAACATTGCTGGTGTGAAATGAGCATAATTATTTGATTTTGGCCGCTCTTTATGATTAGAACATTATTTGATCTTTTCTAATCCACTTTTCACTATTGAGTTTTCCAAATTTGCTGGTATATTAAGTGCAGCACTTTTAACAGTGATTTTTTTTTTTTAAGATTTAAAATAGCTCAGCTGGAATTCCATCTGCTGGAATGACCTGTCTGTTATAGGTAATCCTACATGGTTTAGCTCACAGTTTCATTGAGCTACAAAAGCCCCTCTGTCACATCAAGCAATGATCCAGGAAAAAGGATCATTTTGCTGATAAACAAGTTAATATTGAATACATATGATACCTCTGACAAAATAATTTGAAAGTGGGGTGTTATTTTGTTTGATTTTTGGGTTGTTCAAAATCAAGAATGTGATTGGCTTTAGGAAGAACCTTAATTATGATCCCTTTATACAAACAGCATGGACATTGATTATTTTGCTATTGTGAAATTTTGTTTAAACTTTTTTTTCTTTTTTTTTTTTTTTTTTGCTAAGGCAATTGGGGTTAAGTAACCAGCCCAGGGTCACACAGTCAGGAAGTGTTAAGTGTCTGAGGTCAGATTTGAACTCAGGTCCTCCCAACTTAAGGGCTAGTGCTCTATCCACTGTACCACCTAGCTGCCCCATTTGAATTTTTTACTAGAGGTCATTTGCAGGAAATAGCTTATGCCTCAATAAATGTAAAAAGTCTTTTGAACATACTTTGAATTCCCCATGTTTTTCAGAGGGGAAAATGTTGCACATATCCTATGGCTATCATAATTAATAATTGAATAAATTAGGCTGTAATCAGATTGTGGGCATTCAGATTTATTATACAAAATAGGTTTAGTATGCAAAACGCTTCTTTGCAATAATATTCATTTTGATGCACATATTAAGAATTTCAAAAGGACTAACCAACCTCACTGCTTCTTTCTTTTCTTCAGTTCCCATCACCATTATTTCTATTCTATGATCACCTAGATTTTTTTTTTCTCTGTAATTTTGTTTTGGTGAGTGGTACAAGGGTTTTAATTTTTTTTGAAAGGTAGTAAAAAGTGAAGGTGATTGAAGCATGATTATTTGATGTCGTGATAAACAGGCTTACTAACTTATCTATGAGGTAATATCAAATGCCTCTTACTTAGACAGGGACTAGTCCTATATCAGAGTCAATTGATGAAGCTGGGAATGTTTAAAGAAAAGTAGTCTGCTTGGAACATGATAGTTGTCTTCAAGTACTTTGGTAGGTAGTGGTCATTAATTGACTACAGAAGGCACAAAAGTGGTGAAAATGATGAATATTGAATGAATTTTTTTCTATAAAGACTACATCTCCAGTCCACAGCTTAATCATCTCCCCCTACTCAATTTCCCAAAGGGGCAAGTGGAAATTCCAACTGCCCAAGAGAAACAAGCTAACCCAGCCTAGCTGGGCTCCTCCTTTTTCACCCAGCTCACTTTCTGAGAGGAGCCTTGACCTTTATACTCTTCCCAAACTTCCTTAGGGGTTGAAGGGCCTGGATGGGGAGCTATGCTGCTGTGTTCTCCACTGCTTAGGACTATGGCCACCACCTAGGGCTTGGGACTTCCAGGAATCCTAGGTCCTTCACCATTGCTGCTGGGCCTGCTGGGCTTCCTCCATTGGTACTTGTGCCACCATCCCTGGTCTGCTCCTACTGAGAAGACTGGCAACTCTGGGTCCCTCCTAGTACTACTGTTTTAGGATCTGGGAGACCACATACTGCAGTTGCACCCTCCTGAAGAAGCTGCCCCACAACCTGCCCACTGAGGGGCACAACCTTGGGCATCATGTCCTGCAGGCTTGACCTTCTCTGGGGAAGGGCTGCTCACAGCTGAGGTCAGCAGTAGCAGCAGCGAGGGCAAATATGCCTTTTCCAGTGTGTGGAGCCAACCTCATCTTACTACTGCTCAACCAGGATAACAACTGAGTGTGACCAGTACTGAGCAGTGTCAAGTGCAGAAGCACTTTTTTCTCTTTGAATTGCATCAGGGAAAGAATTCAGTGAATTTCAAAACAGACCAAGGAAGCACTATACTTGAAGAGCTGATTTGATATCATTCCACTATTCACAAAACTCCAATGACCTCCGATTATCTCCAGGATCAAATATAAAACCTTCTCTTTGGCTTTCAAAACCCTCCATAAACCTATCTATCCCTTCTTATCTTTTTGGTGTTTTTCCATCTATCTCTTATCATGTATTCTGTGATCCAGTGATGGTGGACCTTTTGCTGTTCCTCAGAAGCCTGTCCTCCATACCCATAATGGTCTCCCTCCTCACCCTCTTTCCCCTAATTTTCCTGCTCTCCTTTACTTTTCAGCAAAAGTTCCACTATCTGCAAGAAGCCTTTTCCAATCTTTCTAACTCTTAATGCCTTCTCTCTGAGAATATATGGAGACACATACACACACACACACACACACACACACATCTTGTTTGTACATAGTTATTTGAATAATTTTTTTCCAGTTAGATTGTGAGCTCTTGAGAACAGATACTATTTGTTGTTGTTTTCATTTTGTGTACCCATATCTTAGTATAATGCTCCTCTCCTTACCCACTCCCCACCACCCACCCCTTCTCACCCTTAATTGTAGACTACTCTGTAGAAGATGGATCAAACTTGTTATGTTTGTCATGGCAGGGGAAAATCAGAAGAGAGGGATAGAAATGGCAAAGAGGCAAATTTGGGCATAATGTCAAGAAAAACACAATAATTAGATCTGTCTAAAAGCAATGGGAGATAGTTGAATAGAATAGTAAACAAACATGGTCATTTATTTTCATAGATCTATATCATGTTGTTGTTTTTATTAAATTAATTTGTGGTTTAGGACATTTCTATGAGACATTTCTAGGAAAAATATTTTTAAAATTAGTCTTGGAAAGATTCTTCATGTATATAGTAAAAGTTTTAGGTAGAGCAGATATTATAATACATGGGTAGGGATGTAATAGCCAGCTTAGTTTGCAAAGTGGATAGAGTGTTGGGACTGGACTCAGGAAGACTTGTCATTGTTAGTTCAAATCTGGCTTCAGATATTTAATAACTGTGACTGTGGACAAGTCATTTTACCCTGTTTGCCTCAGTTTCCTCATCTGTAAAATAAGCTGGAGAAGGAAATGGCAAGTCACTTCAGCATCTCTGCCACAAAAGTGGCTTAGTCAAAAATCAGTCAATGAGCATTTATTAAATGTTTTCTGTGTGTAATTCACTATGCTAGATACTGAGAATAAAAGCTTACATTCTAATGGAGGGCATGAAAACACATATGCGGAATAAACATAAAGAGAATAAACAGAAATAAATGTAGTATTGTTAAATGCAAGATAATTTGAAGGAGTAGGGTATTAACAATTGAGAAAACCATAAAAGGTTGTTGTAGAAGGTAGTGCTTCAGCAAGGTCTTTTAAGGAATACAGAAGTCATTCCAGTCACAAAATCCCAGTTTTTTCATGTTGTTTAATAATCATCTGTACCTTCAGCTTCCTTTTCTTTTTACTGAAAGAGGTCATAAGGAAAATAATGTGTATGCTTGTAATTTATTTAGTTCTGAAACATCAGGAAAATAGCCTCTTAGCAGGCCCTATTCCTGGCCACTTTATTTCAGGTACATTTGGCACATGGTAATTTGAAGATTTATTTGATAAGAAATCCATTTTTTAAAAACAGAGTCCTAGTTAGAGAGAATGCAGAATAATACAGCTTTGACTATGTCAAACTTACAGAAAGAATCCTTATCAATTTTCAGAATTTGGGGATTAGATTTGCATTTTTTAAAAGTATATATTTTTATATACTGCATTACTTAACCAGAAATGTTTTTTTCAAATCACTTTTTCTTGTTGGCTTTCTACTGGAAGTACATAATTAAAAAGTTAGCTGTCCCTACTTCCAAAAGCTTAAAAATGGCTGTTCTTTAGATCAAAGACATGACTATATAATTGTGTACTCTAGTAAATTATTCCTCCACATGTTTGTTTGTTATTATGTAACTATAGCTTATATTTTCTTGAGCTTTTCTACCATTGAAAGGCTATGTAGTTTCTTTGTAGCAATCAATATACACCATTGATAAGACATTTTAAAGTTCTGTAACTCAAACTTTCACAAAACTACTCCAAGTAGTTTTGCCCAAAGCCAATCCTAAAAGAGTTGACCTTTACAGCACTGTGTTAATTAAAGAAAACAAATGCTGTCATTTTAAGCAGACAAGGTCAAAAACAAATTATACACTAAAACTCTTGATTAATGCAGCTACCTGCAGAAAAATCTCAAATTGGTGAGCATTTTAGCTTAAGAAATAATGGAAATTTCCATAATTTATGAGAGCCCCTTGGTATGAGAGACTTCTAAGCCAAGAAGACCTAAGTTTAAGACCTGCCTCTGATATAGGCTTGTCTGTATGATCCTAGATGAGACCCTCTCTGCTCAAGGTTACCCCCTATATCTAAAAGTTTCTGAGAAACTATAGACTTATATTGATAAAGAGATGCCCCTTACCCAGGAGTTCTCTATACCAGTAAAACTATATGTCTGGTTCCTATTCACAGTATAATAACTGCTTTTCTCCAAAGGAGTAAATAGAGAAATTGAGTTGGGGTGATGGGAGAATACTATTTAATCCATCTCTTAATTTGGATTTTCTTTTCATTTTCTTGCCTTCCCTCCTTCTCCTTTACCTTTTCCAATATCTCTTAAAATATTTGACAATCACTTCTTTGTAAATGTTTTTCTGTAATATAGCCTAAGCATTTTTTAAGCTCCTACTATTTGAAAGTCATAGTACTAGGCATTAGGCACAGAATAAAAGAACAACCCTTCTCAAGGAGCGTATTCCACTGGGGAAAAACTGACATGAAGTTAAGACTTCAATGTTTTCTCATTTCTCTCTCTCTCTCTCTCTCTCTCTCTCTCTCTCTCTCTCTCTCTCT
>JAJPUD010000468.1:186355-222318 GCA_023553655.1 Myrmecobius fasciatus | reverse complement strand
CTCTCTCTCTCTCTCTCTCTCTCTCTCTCTCTCTCTCTCTCTCTCTCGTAACCATTTATATTAGAGTAACTGTTTTGAAAAAACCTTAATAATTTCAAGACACATGACTGCCTTTCCCTAAATTGCTTCTATGTTCCACCAAATAATACCTTGGTGTCTAGGGAGTATTATCCTCCAAGCAGAGAAATACAATATGTAATATGTACTTGACTGAGCATTATATAGTATTTCCATATTTTCAGATATTATGTTTGCTATTTATATAGGAGCTCAGGCTGGCATTTCTAGAAGAGTAACAGTGTGGTGTAGTGTGGTAGAAGGGATCATTGGACTTGGCATTAAAAGGGACCCCATTTTGAATCTAGCAATGTGACCATGAACAAGTCACTTAGCCTTGCATTCCTCGGTTTAATCATCTAAAACGGGGATATTAATACGTGTCTTACAGGTGAGAAACAAATGAAAAATGTTCATTAAACACTTTGCAAACTTAAGCCACTATATAATTATGAACTACTACTACCTTTGCATTCTAAAGTTATATAAAGATAAAAATTGAACCTTTGGTTTCAGTGGCTTAGGAAAATGATGGGGGAGCAGGGCAGCACTTTCTTTGCAGGTTAAGAGTTTTAGAGAATTTCCTGGGTTCTAAAAGGTATACTCTATCATTAGCTTGTAAACTCCTTGAAGGCAGGGACTGTCTGTCTTTTGCCCCATTTTGTATTCTCAGTGCTTATTAGCACAGTGCCTGGCACATAGTAGGTACATAATCAGTGAACAAAAGAATGTATGCCAAAGGGTGGATTACAAGCAGGTCTCCCCAGTTCTATTGCCAGATCTATATAAATTTTGATGCTGCCTCTCATTTATCATTATAGATTTAATACTTTGCATAATTTTATTCTTATAATTTTAGAATAATGTTGTTAATAGAATATATACAGATCCCATTTTGAAGTTGTAAATTTTACAAAGAAAATGTGCTGTATTTATTTGACAGTCATCTATTTATAGCATTTTTCCAAAGAGTTAATTGCCACCCCAGAGTTATTTTTTCCCCAAACCGGTTAACAATAACCAAGGCATACATGTGCTCTTATATTTCCTAATCTATGCTATACATATACTAAACATAATAATTATATGTAAAAATAATTTCTTGATAGAAAATGGCTAATCTATATCTAACACTACCGCTACCATTGTAAGACTCCCTTTTAATTGTAATGTCATTTAATTCAGCATGGAAATTAGCATGTTTCTAATTCTTATCTTCTCAACTTTCTCATCTTTCAAATGGAGATGGTAATACTTATACTACTGAAATCATAAAGTTGTGAGGAATGCATTTTGTTAAACATAAAATGTTGTATAAATTTAAACAATTGCCAGGCTTTTCCACCTTCAGATAATTTTAATAATTTTTCAAAGGCCAAATTTCTCATTAATCTCTGCAATGCTTTTGCATTATGATAAATGATAGTGTAATGCCTACACTATCATTTATCATAACATATAGGCTCTTGGCACCTTCATTTTATAATAGGGCTGTTACATTATAACCAGATTCCATTTTAAAGTCATAAAACTCTACTGTAACCTTGTCTGACCAATCATCTTTTTAGAACATTTCTCCAAATAACTAATCTGTCCCCTTGTAATATTCATTTCATTTGCAATTGTTTTTCCCCAATCCAGTTAACATTAACAGACTATAATACTTCACCAGCTAAGTAGGATATGTCTGTGCTTTTCAGTCTGTTCATTAGCTAAGTCCCAAATGTCACTGTGAAATTATTTACCTCCCTGTACTGAGAAGAGGGCTTGGTTCTGGCTGACGCACAGAAATACAGACCTAAACTGAAGGATGGTCAAAGTGTTCACTTTGATCTGGAATAAACCCTTGGAGGCTTGGTCATCTCTTAAGTAATTCTTCCCTTCATTCAGTTGGTAAACTTGTTGAGAACAGGATCAGTATCACGTTTGTCTTTGTTTCCTGCATCTGGTATAAAATAGTAACTGGAATATCTTTTTGAACTGAGTTGATGATAGCTTCTGGTTAGACAGAGAAATCGCATGTGTTCTAGAACCCCCTCAGAATAGCTCTTATAATAGCAGAATCCCATGGTTCCTTAATCCCTAGGTCCTAGAAATCAAGTTATTAAATACTTTAGCAATTTTATGAGTTAAATAGGTTTAAGGAGTTGAATAGTTCTGAAGGATGTATTTTTGGTTTTGTTCCTTGGGTAACTTGCCAGATTGTTAAAGAGTAATCAAAACAGAATCACTGTGTGACATGAATTTTTGTTACACTTGTTTATTTTTATTTTATTTCTTGGCAGTGCCTTTACAGTTGCGTCTTTCAGCATGCAAAAACCATCACCAAAATTAACTGCTAAGTTAATTTCCAATATACTGTCTCTCATTTTGTGGCTTTTGTGGCATTTTCTGTATTCTTCAGTTGGAAGGGTGTCTGATAGCAGAAAAGGAGAAGTTTTATAATGCAGTTTAAATACATTTTATAGCTTTTTAGCGTGGATAATAAAAAATTAGGGTTGCGAGGAAATTTGCATTTTGGTGTCTTCTGCCTGTACACCAGTAGAGGTCACTGTGTACCTAAGAAAGTTAGGCTAATACAGGCTTGAAAGTGATAAGGGAGATATTTAGATTATGGCTTTCACTGTTAGCTATATTTTAGAGTTCAGGATCATTCTTTCCATCCACTTCCCAACCCAAAATCCAGAGTATTCTATTTGCAAGCAGAAAGTATTGTTTTACTTTATAGTAGTAGTATATCTAGAAGAATTTGAATTTGGGCAGATTCATAGTAACTCTTCAGTTAAGATTTTTAGGTCAATTAACCAGTTTGGATATCAGCATTGATGGTCTACAAATATTGTGTATATTTTTTCCACATTCATTTCTTAACACTGCTTCAGATCATAAGTGTTAAGGGGTGTATTTTGGTTAGAAAGTAACTTTTAAAGAGAATGTCAGTATTTCAGCATCTTACATCTTAGAAAGGTGATTTCAGAGGAATTATTTCAAAATTGTTTAGTGGAACATTCTCTGATAGTAGTGTGGGGTTCAATTTCTTAAAAAATCATATTGTACTTTGTTGTATGATTAGATTAAATAGTACTTAATAGCATTATCCCCTAAGTATTTCAGCAAAATACTTTGTAAATGAATCTTGTCCCATGATTTTTTTGCTTTTCCAGATCAGATTTTGTTAACAACTGTATGCATAGTTTTAATACCAGACAAAATAAGTAAATATTGCTTCCAAAAGGTAAACAGGCTTCCTGCTTCATGGAGTACTATATCCTGTAGTTTCCAAACCAGTGCTATAAAATGATAAAAAGAACTTAGAAAAGTAAATGAATTTGCAACAGGGGTTAACTTATGTATATCTGGTAATATTAGTTCTGAGATCTTGGTCAAAATACTTCTCTGAACTTTAGTTTCCTCACCTAGAAAATGAAAGAATTGAATTCAATGTCTTTTTGAGTTACTGTCTGACTCTAGATCTATAATCTTCTGGTATTCCCAGTAAAACATAAATTTTTTGAAGGAAGACATCATGTTACTTTATATTCTTTT
This sequence comes from Myrmecobius fasciatus, assembly GCA_023553655.1. Classification (NCBI taxonomy): domain Eukaryota; kingdom Metazoa; phylum Chordata; class Mammalia; order Dasyuromorphia; family Myrmecobiidae; genus Myrmecobius; species Myrmecobius fasciatus. Next base: position 218,715 of record JAJPUD010000468.1, on the reverse strand, counting down.
ATCTCTAACACTTAGCATAGTACCTCAAATGTGTTAAACATTTAATTGCTCATTGAATTGTATTTGTGAATTTTTTCACTACTACTTATAGTTGTATATCTTTCCAGTGATAGTTAATATACTAAAGAACAAATTCATTTTAAAAAATCTATCATTGTAGTTTTTTGCTAACTATATACACATATGCTTCTTTTGTAGTTTTTTTATTGTTGTTTCATTTGGGTCTCCTTATTTTTAAAATTTTTTTATAATAGCTTTTTATTTTCAGAATATATGCAAAGATAGTTTTCAACATTCACCCTTGCAAAACCTTGTATTCCAAATTTTTCTTCCTCCCTTCCTTACATCTCCCTCTCCTAGATAGTGGGAAATCCAATATAAGTTAAACATGTACAGTTCTTCCACACATGTGTGTGTGTATGTGTGTGTGTGTGTGTTTTGCTTTTTGCTGAGGCAATTGAGGTTAAGTGACTTGCCCAGGGTCACACAGCTAGGGAATGTTAAGTGTCTGAGACCAAATTTGAACTCAGGTCTTCCCGACCAGGGCTGGTACTCTATCCACTGCGCCACCTAGCTGCCCCTTCTATACATATTTCCACATTTATCATGATGTTGGGTCTCATTTTGCCCAGTCTAGAAGTACAGCAGGCACTCACAAACCTGATCCCACTGTTGATTGGCATAGGATCTTGGGATCTGCTCCATTTCCAACTTGGACCAGTTTCACCTGCTTAATGACCCCCATAGACTTAACTCATATTACAGCTTAGAATTTCTAAACTCAGGTGATCCGATAATCCCAACCTTACAGGTAGCAGGGATTATAGACATATACCACCATACCTGACTTTATAAATAAGGGGTTTTTTTTAAAGAATTTTTGTGTTCTCTTGCATTCAGCTAAATGACTAGGGTTTGAAAGTTTGTTGGAGATTTTTGCCAAATTTTATAACTTAACGTATCATAAACCACCTACTTACTTTCATCTTCTATATCTAAACTGATTAGTATAATGTATTTGTTTTCAGCCACACAGGTAGAAAAGTTTAGAATTTTTAAATGTCCATCTTTGTTATGCAGTAAGGCTATGCCACTACTTTCAGATCATAAAAAATTATATATGATATATATATATGTATATTATATGTGTAATTATAAAATCCTTTTTTCTATGATGATGGATTTAAAACTAGTTAAGATCAGAGAGATCATCATTTCAACCTTCTATTACAGATGTGGAAACTGAGGCCCAGAGAATTTAAATAATTTGCCTTAGATGACACAAGTAATAAGTAGCAGAAATAAGAGATTTCATCCCTTATGACCTGACATCAAATCTAGCCCTTTTCCCATTGACCCATTCTTTTTCTCCTCTTACACACTAACTCATTATGTGAATTCAAAGGAAAATAAATATATAACACATCTTTTAAAGCTACCTTTCTCTTTATTACATTTAGAATGATAATCTCAATTTTAAAGGTCATCTAGGTGGTGCAGTGTTAGAGTGCTGGGCTTGAAGTCAGAAAGGCTTATCCTCTGAGTTCAAATATAGTCTCAGATATTTACTAGCTGTGTGACCATGGGCAAGTCCCTTAATCCTGTTTGTCTCAATTCTTCATATATAAAATGAGTTGAAGAAGGAAAAGGAAAAGGTAAACCATTGCAGTAGTTTTTCCAAGAAAGCCCAATCTGTATCAAAATTGTTCAGTGGAACATGCTCTGATAGTAGTGTGGGGTTCACTGCCCTAAGCTGCATCTATACTGGCAGGCTAAATCTCCAAAAGGTGGGTAATTATTCTCTATTTAGGGTTCTCAGGGTAAATCTAAGGGGCTAGAAAGAATATTTACTGAATAGGTATAGTAAATTAGATGTTTTATTTAAAAAAAAAAAAAACCCTCCTCCACTAATAGAAATTGCACTTTCCCCTTTAAACACCCAAAGGCCCTAGGGAGAATAGACTCAAACTTAGGGAGCACATGTAACATAAAGGTATGCTGATAGCTCCTGGACATTGGAGTCTTAGTGAACTTCTAAGTGTAGCTCTTTGCTGACCTCTTCAGATCAGTGTATATATCCTGCATGCTGCCTTTCCTTGTTTAGTTTATACTTAGCATGTCTGTCAGCTCCAGACAAAGATACTGCTGTCACAGTTATTCTAAGGATACTTCCACTGTCCAGTGGAAAATCCAGATCTTCAGAACTCTTGAAGTTTCATAGGGTTGTAATCTTGTCAATGGAGGCTGGGCAAGAGATAAACTCATTTCTTCCCTTCTAAAGCAGTTTTGTCTCAGGAATCTTCATCATCATTGGATTCACCCGTACTCAAATAGCCCCTGTGGCATGAAAATTGAAATCTCATTTTTCTTCTTTACCTATAACCTATAGGTCTAAGCATGAAAATTGAAATCTCATTTTTCTTCTTTACCTATAACCTATAGGTCTAAGCTATTTCAACTAATTACAAGACATTCCCTTTGTGGTTTATTTGCTTCCATCTAATGACCAAAGTCCTTCTCTCCTTCAAAATGATTAAGAATTTATTTGTATCTAGTTAAACCTTTGATTGAGTCAATCCAGCTAGGCTTTCTGGAATTACATTTATTGGGGTGGGTGAACTGCACTTACATAAAAATGTTGAATGCCACAAGGCCAAGAATAGATTTTTGAGGTACTTCAATAGAGATCTCTTTTTATTTTGACATTTCACTAGAGATCGATCTTCATCTTGATATTAATTAGATATTGATCAATTAGTTATCATTCTTTGAAAGCAGGCATTAAACTGGTTTCAAATGCAAACTATGCTAACAAACTTGTAGCTCTCATCTTGTCCACAAATATATCATAAGACATATTGTCAAATGGTGAGCTGTTTTTATTGTGTCATCCCACATTTTTCCCTAACTCCTTGCCAAGAAAAGAAATGATAGTAACCCAGCATGGCCTGTTCTGGATGAAGTTAATGTAATGTAAATTCCCTCCCTCCTTCCCTCTGCCTTCCTCCCTCTTTCCTTTCCTCCCTCCCTTCCTCTTTTTCTTCCTGCCTTTCTTCCTCCTTCCTTTCTCCCTCCCTCCCTCCCTTTTTCCCTCCCTCTCTTCCTTCCTCCCTCCCTTCTCTTCCTTCTTTCCTCCCTTCCTTTCTCCATACCCTTCCTCCCTCCCTTCTTCCCTCTTTCCTTCTTTTTTCTCTTCCTCCCACCTCTTCCTTCCCTCCCTCCCTCCCTTCCTCCCCTCCCCACCCTGGTCTTGTTCAGGCTAGAAATTCAGTAGCTACTCACAGTAGTCCACGCCTCTGCTGATTGGCATGGAAGATGTGATCTGCCTCTTTTCTAGTCTGAACTGGTTGTCTTTTCCTTAGGCACCGTGAGTTCAAATCCGAGGGATTCACCATATTGGAACAGAATTTAGTGTAAATGACCAATAAGTGTTTTACAATTGCAGTTCAGAATTTCTAAGCCCAAGCAATTTGGGTAGTCTCAGCCTCCCTAGGAGCAGAGACTACAGGTGTAGTCCATCATGACCAACTCTCCACTATTTTTTCAATTTGTAGTTTATCTATTTTTCCTCTAATTTTTAATACATCTTTTTTTGTGCTTATTTTAGGCTTGTTCATTTGTTGGCTTCTAATTGTTAAAATGTATATTCAGTTCATTAATCTTCTCTTTTTTCTATTTTGTTAATGTATGTTTGTAGGGATATGATTTTTCCCCTGAGGACTGCTTTAGCTGCATCCCAGAAATTCTGGTATGTTGTTTCATCATTATCATTTTTTTTCACATAATTTATTGTTTCTATGATTTGTTTTTTGACCCATCATTATTTAGGATTTCATTGTTAAGTGGCCATTTGACTGTCTTTTGTTTGTGACCCCTGAATAAATGACTATTTTTATTACATTATGAAATTTAAAGGATGCATTTACTATTTCTCCCTTTTAACCTTTGTTGCAATATCTCTGTGCCCTAATAAATGCCAGTTTTTGTAAAAAGTTCCATTTAGTGTTGAGAAATAGAGCTTTTTTTTTTTCAGTTTGATTTAGATACTTTAAGTTTTTTTGGATATAATTTCTTCAGTAATTTGTACAGTTTCATATTTTCCCCTTTGTTTATCTTTGTTAGACTTATTAAAAGCTCTGAAAGGTGGCTTTGAAGTATCCTGTCACTGTTGTGTTTTTGTCTATATTTTTGTAGCTGAGCTGATGTTTCTGTTGTGAATTTGGATGCTAAGGCATCTAAATTTTGGTTTTTACTTATAATTACTTTCACTATGGTATAATTTCCTTGTTTATTTGTCCCTTTTCACTTTTTGAATATTTTTGCTTTGTCAGATAGCACAATTGCAGTCTCTGCTTTTTTGAATTCATTTGGTACATAGTAAATTTTCTGCCAATCCCTCAGTTTTGTGACTGTCGTTGTTTTAAAGACATATTTCTTGTAAGCTGCCGTTGTAGAGTTTTGTTTTATCTAATCTCCCTCTTTTTCATTTTATTGGCATGTTTAATCCATTCACATTTAAAATTAGGTTTATATTTTCTGTAAACATAGTACTATAACCCTTTAGTTTCTTTAATTTTTTTTTTTTTTAAGGTGGCCTTATTTCCTCTGGCATTCTTCAACTTGTCTGTGTCCTATTTGTTATTTTTTGGAGTTTTGCTTATCAGTTCCTTTTTCTTTCCTGCTTTTATCTAATTATTTAATTCTTCCACTCATTGTTTTTCTCTCTGTCAAGTAGATTCTTCCTTTCTCTTATCCTCTCCAACTAATTTTCTGTTCCTTAGTGTTTTTATTATTCATTCATTCATTCATTTCATTCTTTCTCCTTTCCAAAGGTTTTCTCCTTTCCAAAGAGGATTTTTCTCCCTCATTCTTTTCATTAATATTCATCCTCCTGTCTTCTCTAGAATCTCATTCTTTGTTTCATGGCCCCTATATTTATATAATCTAGCGCTATTCTGGATTTCTCATGTAATCAAAACATCTGAGTTATCCATTCTGGTCTCTCTTGTTGAAGTTGTTTCTGTTACTGACTTGATGAGGTTGCCTCTTGGACTCCCTTTTTCTGTTGTGCCTTACTATCAGCAAAATGTCAATTCTTCTAGGGGACAATGTTGTACCATGTCAGTAATCTTCCCCTCCACTCTCATATCCTTAATTATATAGCCCACTACTTCTTCTTCCTGGTTCCATCCCTGTTTACTTCGAAATCATTTTCCTAAATCAATGCTCTACTACTCCATCAGGAACGAGTTGTCTTCAGGAACTCCAACTCTTTCTCTCTCAAGGCAGGACAAATGGCCTTTTCATGCAACAAATATCCAGCACAGGGTCCCCATCTCCTTTCACAGAACTTCTCTCTTTATGAATAGGAGCATTCATCAATGGAACTCCCTCCCATTACCAAAGTAAGACCTTCTTCATTCTCTCCAATATTTTAATTCCTCCCTTTGCCTCCTTATCCACTCCCTTGCAAGCTTTTTCTGAGAGACTATAAGAATCACTTTCCTCTCATTGCTAACCCTAAGTTTAACTGGAGCACATCACATATTCCCTTCGACTCTCCTCTTCCCTCCTCCGTTCTACCCACTTTCCCATTTTGTAATTTATTCTCACAGAAAACATTGATGCACCTGTAGGCTGGGTTCTTTTAGGCTCTGTTGTAATAACCCAAGCTCATTACTCCAATATTATCTTTCCCAATCTCTACTTTCACTCTTTTGTCCTTGTGTACATTTAAAAAGAAATCTTTTATTGGTTTCTTTGATGTTACTCTGCTGATGCTGTTTTCTTTGTTGTTTTTATTCATTCCTCTTGCATCTCTGTTGTCTGGAGTGTTTGAGAAGTGAATAATCAGTTCAATTCTGGTTTTCTTTCTGAGAATGTTTTGAACACTTCTTTATTATCAAATGTCCATATGTTTTCATTTATAGTAGAGCTCAAATTTTTCAATATAGGTCATGCTGGATTGCATCTTGAGACCCATTTATTGTTGGGAACATATTATTTCATTCCCTCTGCATTTTCTAGTAGGTATAATAGTCGTGTGTCATTAAATTTTACTTTCCTTTGCATTTAAAGATCTTTATCTTAGCCACTTATAGAATTTCTTTTTTTTCAATTTAACCATTATGTGTCTTGGGGCTTTTAGCCTTGGGTTTTTTTCTGTAGGTGATCTATGAATTCTTTCAATTAGTATTTCATTTTCTGTATGCAGATGTTTTGGAAGAGTTTCTTATGTTATTTCTTGTATTATGGTGTTCAGGTTTTTTGACTTGTCATGTTCTTCTGGGAAATCTATAACTTTTAAGTTGTCCTTTGTTTTCAAGAGACATCTTGTCTTCAATATCAGTATATTTTACCTAAATAGAGAGTGTGTTTGGGTTTTTTTTTTTTTTAATATTATTGCTTTTTGCCTTTCTTCTTCTAGATTGTCCTTCACTTCCAAGTGTTTGCATTCCTAATCATATATCTTCTCTTTTGTTTCTTTGGTTAAGCAAGTTTTCTCTCCTGCCAATTATTTCTGCTATGTAAATCCTAAATATTATGCTCTCAAATTTTTCATTTCTCTTAAACCACGCAAAAACAGAATGTTGTGATTTTGTGATTTTTTTTCAAAATCCACAGAATTCAGTATTTCTTCAAATTTTGAATTGTTTTCCTTTGTTTTATAGTATTTATTCATATATGCCTATATGAGGCCGTATTTATTTCTGCTATTAAAATCTTCCCTGTTGATTTATCTGCTTATGCCTAAGTTTGTGGAGTTCTCTTTTTTCTGTTATGTATGGTAATTTTGGTCTTCCTCCTTCTCCCCCCCTCTCCCTTATTTTCCTTCCTTTTGGGGCTGAATCATAATGCATTTTTGCCTTCTCTCAGACTGGAAAATTCATGGTTCACCAGATTAGATCTCTTCCTGGATTGACTTTGGGAAGAGCCAACTTGATTCCAGCTGGAGAGTGCTGTCTTTCCTCCAGGCTTGGTGAATTTCAGCACAGTGCCCCTGGTACTTGTCCTGCTCCCTCTGTTTCTTAGTTTGCCAGCCTGGATAGACAACGTGACTCCATGCTGGTGTCATTGCAGCCTGTATTTTAATTTCTGCCCTTGAAAGTTTGGATATCCAAAGTTGGGGGGGGGCAGTGTTGGGGAAGAAGGCTGTGGACTTGTGCTTTATTTCAAGCTTAGACATATCTCTTGTACTTTTCTCTATGTTCTTTCTCTCAAAGAGATCTTTGGTAGTAGAGACTGCTGCTAGGGCTCAGGCTCTTAAGGCCTGAGGATATTTCTGCAGTTTGGAATTTGTTTCCCCACAGAAATGGAAAGAAGGAAGGAGGGACTAGAAGTGTGGTGTTGGGTTTGTTACAAATCCATAGTCAAGTCAACTTGTGAAACCTTGCTGCTGATGTTGTGCTGGGTGGTTGAGGAGGGGGAGCATGAATTAGGCATTATTTCTTGGATTTTTTAACTTTCTTTTGTTTTTTTTTTTTGATGTCTCAGACAATGGAGACAGTTGAAGTTCCTTTATCTTTGGTACATGATTTCTGTTTTGGAGAGATTTGAAGGGTCATGAGTATCTGAGGATCTATTTTGCTGGTCACCTGACCCAGGAATTTCTCCAGTATTTTTCAAGAACCATTTTTTGGCTTAGTAACCACAGCTGCCAGTTCCTTCAGTTTCCTAGGATAGTTCCCAAGTCCTGACTTGTATTCATTGTATTTATTTAAGGCAAATAGGATTTTCTTATTAATTTTTCATTTATCTTAAAATTCAGATCCTATGAATCACTTTTGCTCTTTGTTGGTTTTAAAGAATTGAATAGGGTGGGAGGGGTAGGAAGTGAGGGGAGTGGGTAGTGAGTGGGAGGTAGGTAAGAAGGGATGAGTACAAATAAATGAAATAATAGTTAATATTCTGCTTTCACTCCAATGTCAAGATCATTTCCTATATTTTAGGCACTGGGAATACAGAAACAAAATTATATGGTCCCTGCCTTTAAGTATCTTACATTCTGTCAGGGAAACAACATGTAAAAAAAGGCAGATACAAAGTAAATGCAAGATAGTTTCCTGGAGTGGGCATTAGCAACTATAGATATCAGTAGGGTTGCATTTGAACTGTGCATTGAAGAAAGCTAGTGATTCTAAGAAAGAGGTGAGGAAATATTGATGTTCAGGCAAGGGAAATTGCAGGTGTGAAGTCACAAAGATGGGAGATTGAATGTCACATTTAATAGCAAAAAAGAAAGTAATGCTAATAAGCCTAGAAAGGTAAGTTAGAATCAGGCTGTAAATTCTTTAAATAAATGCCAAAAAAGTTTGTATTTGATCCTAAAGGAACCACAAGAGTTTCTGAGGAAGGGAGTGATATGGTCAAATTCTATAATACAATGTCTTGTTCAGTCAGTGGAATTAGAAGAAAAATCCAGTTGAAATGTTCCATTAAAGTCTTCTGATTCCTACTTCATCATAACATAAAGGTGATCCCAGGTCCTTCCCTCAGAGTGCAAGCTTTAGCAAGTCCTTTCATAATGGAAAGGTTTTGAGTTCAATCACAGGGGTGGATTGCATGTCTGGTATATAAGATGAGCCTACCTTGTGTCAAAAAGAGTCATCCCCTGAACATTTGCCACTAGATAATTTATTTTTTTGGCCATAGCCCTTCATAGAGACAGTCCATTAAGGAATAGAAGAAATATAGAAACATTTGTGGAAGAAGTGTCCAGACTTGAAATCACAGTCTTATAGTACTGAAAAAAATCAAGATTCTATTTGAAGGAATACATTGGTTATATCTACTTGGCACCAGATTATCTGGGCTAAAAATAAACAATTTGGTCAATTATATGAAGAGACTTTAACTTCCCTAACATCTTCAGGAACTCAAGTTCCCACACTAGAACTCTGGAACTTCTGATTGATGAGCATTCACCTTATCTTGTCTAGACCTTGAGCCACCATGTTACTTCCTAGCCATGTTTCTGACATGTCACTGTCCTTCACTGCCACTTCCCAATGCTAGCTTTGAGAACAGCAATCACTTCTATACCATCATTCTTTGAATGGAAATGCCAGTCAACTGCTCTATAATTCCATTCACCATCCTTCTAATTTCCCTGTCCAAACCCCTTCTTTCTGGCCTCCATTCCACTGTATGTATTGTCTTCCCCTTTGAGAATGTTAGTTTGAGGACAAGTACTTGTCTTCCTAGTTGAATTCATTCCCTAGCACTCAACACAGTATATACCATGATAGTAATTACTGTTATAATTCAATGTCCATTTTATTAGCTATCAAATATCCAGACATTTGGAGAGGTAGCACAGTATAAAGGAAAGAGTTTTGGATTTGGAGTTTTAAGAACCTATTTTTGAGTTTAATTTTAAAAAATTTTAATTTTTTTTTATTGTGGCATGATCTTAACATTTCTGAGCATCATTTAAACATTTCTGAGCATCATTTAAACTCATTTTCCAATGGCAGGATGGTACCAATTGATCTCTAAGGCCCTTATGATCCCAATATTTGACATTTATTTTTTTGGCCATAGCCCTTCATAGAGACAGTCCATTAAGGAATAGAAGAAGTATAGAAACATTTGTGGAAAAAGTGTCCAGACTTGAAATCACAGTCTTATAGTACTGATATACTTTGACTATGTACATAGTCAAAAGTTTAATTTGTTAGCCCAAATTCAAGTAAACTTTCTTTAGAATTTAAGTCAGCCATCAGAGGGCAGCAGGTAGGCTACTTTCCAAAATTTTCCTTTGCTATTTAAAGATTAGAGATCCATTTATCTTGACAAGTTCATTTCTATATAATTAAGAAACCCTTTTCTCCATCATTCCTTATGACTCAGTTTATATTTCTAGACTATTCTCTTTTATTTTTCCAAAATAATCTTTATATTTTTATGTTTGGTACATTTTTAAAAAATCTAATAAAAAAAGAGATGAGAGAGCTGAATCACCTAAGTCAACATTTCTTTCATTTGTTTTATAGTTGTGCTTTTCATTCAAAAGCATACTTAATAAACATTTATTAAATGCCAACTGTGTATGGAGAACTATGACAATAATTCTCTTTTGTAAATTTCAGGGAAGTGAGCTAAAATACGATTTACAATTACTTTTTTAGTGTTGTTTCATTATAATATGTCTTTGTAACATTTTCCATTACAGCTTTTGCTCATTTTTCTTATCAACCATATTAAACACTTAATCATATAAGAAGGTTTTTGTTTTTTTGCTTTTTATTAGTGGAAGCATTTTCATGCAAAAATTGATTTCCTATATCACATTCTAAAAGTAATTTATTTTCTTCATGGATAATTTCTAAGTGTCTTGAAGGAAGAAGCTTAAATGCTTAAGAAATTTCTTTTTAAATTCATTTAGCTTTCAATCCAGTGTATAAATACAACTAGTCAGCTAGATTATAGAGGTGTCTAGTTACATACTACTGAATCAGATACATATTGTCATTCAAGTAAATGAATCATTTTTTGACTGTTTTACCCTTATTCATAGTAAACAAAGTTAGCTTGAGGCAAAATAGTGAGTAAAACCAATGTTTGCCCTTACTGCCCTTTCTTCGGCTGGCATCCTGTTTTTTCATTGCCTCTTACTACCACTTCTGAGTGCCACCCCACCCCACATCTGTTTCTTTGGCCTTATGCCCCAAGTGGCTCTCTGCTATGTTCCTTCTTGTATTTCCCCTCCCTGTTTTGAAATTTATAGTCAAAAATGGCTCTCTGCAACAATGAAATGTCTCAAACCAGTTTCAATTGTTCAGTGAAGAAAGCCATATACACCCAGAGAGAGGGATGTAAAATGTGGACCACAACATATCATTTCCATGATCTCTGTCGATGTTTGCTTGCATTGGGTTTCCTTTCTCAGATATTTTTTGTTCATGTAGATACAATTGTTCTTGCACAGCAAGATAAGTATGCAAATATGTATACATATATTTGACTTGTCAAGTATTTTAATATAATTAACATGTAGTGTACTTCCTGCCATCTAGGGGAGGGGAGGGGACTGGGGGGATAATTTGTAACAGAAAGCTTTGTAAAGATCAATGTTGAGGAACTACCCATATATATGTTATGCAAATAAAAAGCTTTAATAAAAAAAAAGAAAGAAATTTATAGTCATAGAATTGTGTCACTAGAAAAGACCCTTAGAAACTATTTAGCTCAGCATTTCCTGAACTAATTTGACTATAGTACACTTTGTTGCTTGAAAAGTATTAGGGTAACTTATTGCTGATTTGAAGAATCTGCAGGTATGATATACCCTGCTATGATATAAGAGAGCCAGGGAAATTATAGAGGAAATTAAATGTAATTTCATATAAAAATTATAATCCAAAAGCATTTATGATACATAAATAATTTCTCATTTAATATTTTAGCGAGAAAGGTTTTTGCTAGTATGAAAATCCTTTAGTAAAATTCTGATTAGCACTGTAATTAACACCAAATTTTCCCAGACTTTTAAAAACATTAATTTAGATTGACATCCCTATTCTTCCCTCCCTTTCAACTCCATATGTCTGTCACATTTATTAAACCTTTTCCTTCTTTCTTTCCTATTAGCTTGCAGACATATTTAGTTCCCCCTCATCTTTAAAAAAAAATCTTAACTCTTTTATTTCTTCCTTTCATTGCTGAATAGTAATTCATTTTGACATTTTGAAATCCAGTTTCTTTTTTTATCACTATTTTTACGGAAACTTCTCAAAGACAATCTTATTTACACTCACTGGTCTCATCTTCCTCTTTGACCTTCATGCATCATTTGGAAATATTAAAAAATATTAACTATCACATTCGTTATCATTTTTTCCTTCCTCAGATTCTGTAATACCATAATCACTTTCTTTTCCTCAATTGTAAAGTGGGAATAATAATAGCACCTACTTCACAGGATTGTTATAAAGATTTGTGGGGAAGATCAAATAAAATAATCTTTATAAAGCATTTTGCACTATGCCTGGCACATAGTAGACATTTAATTTAAAAAAAAATGCTTGATTCCTTCATTCTTTTTTACCAAATAAAGGCCAAACTTAGCCTGAAATTTAAACCTTTCCAGAAATTGGAATTTTCCTATTTTCTCTGCATCTACTCACATTACTCCCATTCTGATACATTATGGTTATGGTCTTACCAGACCAAATCATTTACTATCCATTTGCCAGACCAAATCATTTACTATCCATTGTACATGTCCAGCACTTTGCAAACCTTAGTGCCTTTGCTTACCATCTAATCCAATCCAACAAGCATTTATTAAGTATCTGTTGTCTGTTTGCAAGGCTATTTGCTAAGCACTAGGGATAAAAAATAAAATGAAAGGCCACTCTCATTTTTCAGATGTATTTAAACTTAACAATTAAAATATGGTACCCAGAAATGGGACATCAAATTTTAAAGGTGACCTCAACAAGTATAGAAGACAGCAATTCCCACCTGCCTCCTCCTTTTGGAGTTCCGTGCCTTTCTGTATGCAGGCTGTGATTGCCTTCATTTTTTGGCTGTAGTTTTACTTTCTTGATTCATACTGAGCTTGCCCTCCACTAACATCCTCATATATTTTTCAGACAAACTGCTATATATGCCTCCCACACTCCTCAAAAATTTGCTATTGAACCTATATAGGATTTTACGTTCATTTCTGCATTTTTAAGAATATTAATCCTTATCTTTTAGCCCTTTGAGCTCCTTTTGTTCCTGACTGTCATCTGGCACATTAGCTAATCTTCCTAGCTTTGTGTCACCTACAAATTTGATATTCTTTTTTTTTTAAATCTACATCATTGGTAAAAATATATTTTATATCCCAACCAAAGTGTACTAATATTTTTCCCTTGATCCTTTTTTTCTCTCTTCTTCTTCCATGTGTTTGTCAGTATATCTCTTAATGTCTGAAATCCTGTTGGAACTAAATGCTTGTTGCTCACTTGATTTGTTGAAATGCTTTCTTCAAGACTGAGGCTGGATGAATCCCTGTTTGATTAACCTCTTCTTGCTTCTAACTGAAACACAAATTTTCTTATCAATACTATGTTTGGATTATCACTTTCTCCCTTGTATCATACTTTTTTAGATATATGTTTCTAGGGATATTTCCTTCTTTCCTCCATATTAGGCTTCCCATTCATTTCTGAGTTCCTTGATAGCCTTGTTTTTCTTTTTTATATTTCCAAGATCAGGTATGGTTCCTTGCATATAATAGGCACTTAATAAATGTTAACTAAATTGAACTTCGATGACCATCATCTTATCTCCCATAGGGCTGTGCCTTCAGTTGAAGAATGTATTATCACAGCCTGGCAGCTGATGGCCCAGTGGGTAGAGCAATGGATCTGTAGTAAAGAAGAACTGAATTCAAATCTGGTCTCAGAAACTTGCTAGCTGAGTGACTTTGGGCATGTTGACATTTAACCTTTGTTTTTCTCAGTTTTATCAGTTGTAAAATGGAGATAATAATAGCATTTACTTCACAGTTTTTTGGGGTTTTTTTGAGGATCAAATGAGATAATATTTATTAAAAGTATTTAGCACAGTGCTTCATACATAGAAGTACTATACAAATTTTTATTCCTCCTCCCTATTTTCCCAAAGTGAGGTGTGATGGAATTACCCATCAGAAAGCCTGTGGTTGCTAGTCCTATCTCCTCCATTGTATGTCCCAATTAATCCAATAATAATAGAAGAAGAATTATATAGCTCTTGAGTTCTGAAGTGCCATACATAAATAACCTCATTATATCATCATCACAGCCCTCTTAGGTTTATCTGTAAACAGGTTATTTCCTGTTTACAGATAAGGAAATCAAGAGCACAAGATCATAGATTTAGGGGTAGAAGGAACTTCACAGATCAGTTCAGTACTTTAATTTGCAAAAGATGAGATGTTTTGATTCATTCATAGTCATGTAACCGGTAAATCAGAAGCAGGATTCCAAACTGGTCATTTTCTTCTGCCGGATCTCTGGGTCTGATTTCCCATATTTGTGTGAAATGAGGTCGATAATAATAATTGCTTGCTTACTTCACAAAGGTTATTGGTAGGATCAGATGAGATCATTGATATGAAAACAGTGGGAAACTAAAGTGTTACGTGAGTTATTATTATTTCAAAATCAACACTGCCTGGAGTACAACATTACTTCAGCAGTAATGAATGTTCTGCCTTTTCATTGCTATTCAGTTATGAAGAGCAACTTCATATGAGTGTGGCAGTTAGGAAATGGCTTCTACATTCTGTATTCAATTTTTCATAGCCAATTTATAGATATAAAAAGTAAATTATATTCCTTTTAAGTGGAAAATTTTTGGTACTTTTTTATGTTAAAGAAAAAATATTAGCTAGAGGTATTATGAAGTAGTAGATAGTCAGCTTCTCAATGTAGAAGACATAGATTTATGCTTTCTCTGACTATGAGACTCTGGGCCAGGCTTCTTATCTCTCTGTCTTAAGAAACACTTATCATTTGAAAAGTAGTTACAGATCTACTTTGGTAGAGAGAGTTTTTTTTCAATCAGAGTTCCCTACAGCAATGAAATCACAAGGAAGGATTTAAAACAAAACAAACATAAGCTGAATGAGCATTCTCCCCAAAATTAGTCAAGCAGTTCATTCCCACAATGCCTGATTCTGGGATTGTACAAGGGGCATGTAAAAAAATAATGACGACTCACTACTATCCAGTACTCTAGTTTGGATACCTCCAAGTAGAATTTTCAGACTATTCCCAGGAAAGTTTTGACTACAAAAACTATCAGAAATATTAACTATAAAATTTATATACTTATTCCTGTGACTTCAGTTAGGAAAAGCTAAAAATACGGTGGACTGACATTTGCATCCCTTTCTTTATTTTCCTTTTTCTTTCTTTATCCTGCTTTTCTCAAATCATTTAGGGACTTTGTTACTGTAGCTAGAGGTAGAAAATAAAAAATCCTTTGAGTCTGTCATCCATCTTAACTCTACTGACCAGATAATCGGAGAATCAGATCATCTCAGAGTCCTACTCCAAGGCATCCCTGAATAGGAACGCCCTCTATGATATTTCCAGCCTTTTTTAAAAGCTTCCAGTTGTGGAGAACTTGCCACCTTCTGAAGCAACTCATTCCGCTTTTATACAATACTAATTATTAGATAGTTTTTCTTTAGAGTACAAGTCTTTACCACTTCTTTCCTGGACTACCGCAATAGCCTGTTGTTTGGTCTCCCAGCTTTGTGTCTCCCCATTCAATCCGTTTCCCACCCAACTGTCAAGTTGATTTTTCTATGGTATAGATTTTATCATGTTTTCCACTTATTCAGTAAATTCTAGTGACTCCCTTTTACCTCTAGGATCAAATATAAAATCTTGCTTGGCCTTCAAAGTGCTTTATAGCCTGATTCTTTCCTATCTTTAGAGTCTCCTAATAGCTTACTACTCCCTAACTCCCTAACAACCATCCCCCAAGCACTCTGAGATCGAATAACACTAGTCTCTTTCCTGTTCCTTGATCAAGACCCTCCATCTCCTGACTTTGTTTTTTTACTGGTTGCCTCTCCTTGTCTAGGATTCTCTCCCTCTTAATCACCTCTCAGTTTCTCTGGTAACTTTTCCCCTAGCTAAATCTCACCTTTTGCAAGAAGGCTAATGCCTTTACTCTGAGGTTACCTCCAATTTATCATGTATATATCTAGTCTATATCTAGTTGCTTGCATGATGTTTCTCCATTAGACCATACATTCTCTGAGAACTAGAATTGTTTTTTTGTCTTTCTTTTATTGCTAGTGTCTGCCACCTAGAAGGTGCTTAATAAATGCTTACTGAGTTAATTAGACATATAAATCTGAAATGTATCTCTCTGCAATTCCTCTTTCTTTTCCAGATAATGTTTTGTAACAATGCCTCCTGGAAACCAGGTCCATACAAGAAAACAGACACATTTGTTTTGGGGCTTTTATTGTTTTCTGTTGTGGTGATTATTGTTCGTAAAGATGTTCTATAGAGGAGGAATATGAAAATATTTCCATTTTTTCCATTGAGTCTTTAGGAAATTTCCCCTGGTTCCAGCAACATTCAACCTAACTATTTGGATTTAGCTGCCCTCTTTCTAAACGAGCTGCTGAATCCATTGCCCTACATCTCTGTATAATCTTGTCCTTTGATTAAATGATGGATAAACCTATCTTGAAGAATTTATTGGCTTCTGTATGGGTCATCCAGTTTCTCTAGCAGAAATTGGTTGAATGATAATAATTGCAGCTTATATTTGTAAAGATAGCATTTAATTCTCAGAAGCCTATGGGACACAGGGTCCTTATTTCTGTCCTCTTTTTTGTTGTTGTTCATTTGTTGTTTTGTTACTGTTGTTCTTAGTCATGTTCAACTCTTCATGATTCCATTTGGGGTTTTCTTAACAAAACTACTGGAGTGGTTCGTCATTTCCTTTTCCAGCGCATTTGACAGATGAGAGCTGAGGCAGTCAGGGTTAAGTGACTTGTGCAGGGTTGTACAGCTAGTAAGTATCAGAGGCCAGATTTGAGAATGAGTCTTCTTGATTCCAGACCCAGTAGTCTATCTAGTGCTTTACCTACTTGCCCCCAGATGAGGAAAAGTAGGTTCAAATAAGGTGGATGTGTTTTACCATGGTCATAATGTTAATAAACAGAAGATCTAAGACCAAAGATAGCTTCTGACTTAGGACCAGAAGTCCAATACTCTCTTCACTTTAGGCTGGCATAACAAATTCAATAAAGTTTTATTCTTTAGAGTCAAGAAGATGTGGATTCAAAACCTGCCTAACACACTTACTAATAGTGTGACACTGAATAAGTCACTTAAAGTCAGAGTACCTCAGTTTCCTTATCTATAAAGTAAGGATAATAATAACAGCATAGTAGAGTACAGAGGTTTCACATCTGGAGTATATATCTACCCCAGGCTTTTAAGAATCTTGTCAAGGGGTTTGAGGAATATTTGATAAATAACTATGTTATTATTCTGTTGAAATTAACCTCTTCTGGTTATTTCTTATGTACATATACTTAGTGAATTCTGGAATTTGTTTCTTTTCATATTGAATGGAGGGTACAATAAAGTTTCTTGAAAGTCTAGGGAGTGCAGGGAACCCCTAGAGCAAATAGATAAATAGAGAGCTAGCTTTGGAGTCAAGAAGATGTGTTTTCAGAATTCTGTCTCTGACACACACTGTCCATGTGACCTTAGATGGTTGTCAGTGTTCCCGGCAAGTCTGCGATTGCCAGTTATCTGGAAAGTTCCATTTACATTTGTAGAGGAAGTTGTTCCTTAATGGGCATTCCCTTCCCTAATGAAATCTCAGGGCAGCTTTTTAACAAAAACAGTGTTGGAAGGGTGAGATGGCGTACTCTTCCATAAAGTGTTTCACAAACTTATTAAGACACTGTGGCACTGTGAGCTATCATTGTTACACTACATTATCAAAATAGGGAAAAAGACATTTACTTTATAGCAAGTTTTGCAAAAAGGTAGCTACATTGTTTTTCAGGACACTTGCAATATTGAAAATATTGACTACATTTGGTGCAAGAAACATAAGTAGAATAGCTAGTGGATAATGTCTTCTATTCAAGTCTTATCTAATAACCAAAAGTGTGGCGCCAAAGTGACCTTGCTTGTATCTTCTAGTTGACTTGATTTCCCTAGGAACTCAATGTCAGGGAAATGCTTTATAAAAGCATCTGGCCCAGGATTTCCTTGTTAGATTAGCAAAAAGTTGTTGAAACCAAAGCAACTGCCACTTTTTTTATGTAACTGTTGCATATTCATGCATATTGCTTTCTTCCTAAAGCAGGCTTGTGTGTGTGTATACTCTTTGATCCCAAAGTTCCTAAAACTTTTTATAAAATAACCTTTCACCATTTACCAGTGACATAACAGTGATGCCTATGATAACATTATTAATAGCCTGAAGGAGTGTAGGATCTCATGCTGTGTGTCCTATTTTTTATCTTGCCTCAAAGTCTTTATATTCTTGGCAGTCTCTTTTTTATAGACTTTAGACATGTAGTTGAAAGCTATTTTGTTCAGTAGAATTTTTTTTTTTTTTTTTTTTGCTATGCTGCTGGCTGTAATGAAATCTGACCTGCCAGAGGAACACAGCAAACACATTTTTAAGTGGCTCATTCAGTTTCAATGTGATTTAAATTGAAGACTGGGGGGGGGGGGGGAGGGGGGGGGGAAGGGCGGAGAGATACAATCTAGCCATCTTGAGAGGAATTGGTTATTATCAATAAGGAAGTATTTACTTAGCTTATGAGAATTTTGTCTGAGGGCTTCTCAGAAGGTTGCCTCCAAGCTGATAAAAAAACAAATTTCTCACCATAGTAATTCTCAAGATTGGTTATATCTGTATCAGCAGAGTGAATACCTGCATTAACAAAATCACTGATTCCTTGGGCATTGAATTAGAAGAGTTGTGAATGTATATATATGAAATTAGTCACCTCAAAAGAAAAGAAAGTTGAATAAATATGATTGATTTTTTTTGGGGGGGGCTGGGGCAATTGGGGTTAAGTGACTTGCCCAGGGTCACACAGCTAAGAAGTGTTAAGTGTCCGAGGTCAAATTTGAACTCAGGTCTTCCTGACTTCAGGGCTGGTACTCTATCCACTGTACCACCTAGCTGCCCCAAATATGATTGATTTAATAAAGGAAAAAATGCCACAGGATTCATTCCCACATAGGTTTTAGCACAGGTCCACTTGTCTGGCTGTGGATGTAATTATGAATTAACCATATAATGGGAAATTTTTCATTTCATTTTGTGATATATAGAAAAAGCTAAAAATCATGTAACTATAGTGTGATCAAATTCATCATCTCAGTTTGAGCCATATTTTCTCTAATATTTTATTTTAACCCAAGATGGGCTTAAATAGTATATAGTGAGAAAATATTTCATGAAGGAGGTAGTATCTCAGTTAAAACCAGAACCAAAGGAGGGATTTTTAAACAGGAGATGGTGGATGAGGTGAACTTCTTAGACAAGAGAGATGGTAGGAAAAAAGGCATGGAACTGCAAGAGAGACACTGATGATTTTTATACAGAAGAGTGGCATGATTGAGCACTTCAGTTATATTAAAAAGAAGTCACACAAAATGTCTCATTCCTTAATTCTTAGATCACTGAAGTTTAATAGAGATCAATGCAAAGTATACATGATTTCAAAAAAATCAACTTCATGTATACAAGATGAGGGGAATAGAGTGTGGTTACATAGCAAATCATCTTGAAAAATATGTGTGACTTTTAGAAGATTGATAAGCTCAGTATGTCAGCACTGTGATGTGGCAGTCAAGACTGCCAACAGAATCTTAGACATAATACCTAGAATATGGCAGGTGATATCTCTACTGTATTCTGCCAAGATCAGGCTTTATCTGGGTACTGGAGAACAAGAGCTTTAGGAAGGAGATGTTAGTTGCCTTCAAGTGTTTAAAGGACTATCATGTGGAAAAGAGTTTGAATTTGTTCTTCTTGGCCCCCAAGAGCAAAAGGAGGAGTTATGGGTAGAAGTTTCAGAGTGGACAATGGAGGCACAGTATAAAGAAAAGCTTCCTAATAGAGTCATATTAAAATGAAATAGGTTGACTGTCTCAAGAGATAGTTCTTTCTCAATGGTAATTTTCAAGTTATAGTCCCAGGATGTTGTAGGCAGGAGGAGATTGATAGATAAGGTAAGCTAGAAAGATCAGTGAGGAATGACCCTGGATTTATAGTCAGAATTTGAACTGACTCTGTAATTTATCACCTTTGGCCATGGGCAAGTCACTTTAATTTCTCTAGGTCTTCGTTTCCTCATCTGTAAAATGAGAGTGTTGGGCTAAATGGATTCCCAGGTCTCTTTCTGATCTAAATCTTTGATCCATCTCTTCCAAATCTGACATTCTGTTTCTCTGGAAGAGAAGACTGCTCTGGACTTCCTGTTGCAATTATAGAAAATTGGATTCTACTTTTTAAAGAATAAAAATTGTGCCAAAGAACCCTCTCAGCACCAAATGTCCCCCTAAGCATTCCACACTAAATTATCTTTTTCCTTTGAAAAGACTTTGAATTTCCAAAGAAATATTCAAGTTCATTTTTGTTACATGAAAAGCATAATATATGCCAGTATGAAATTATATGCAGAAGTTATTTTTTTCTTTTTTAACTGACAAGGTAGTCATCAAGGACTAGCTCTGTTCACTTTAATGATTTCTCTATATCTTTTATAAGGAGTCCTTCTCCTACCTCTGGGTTCTAAGAACACTTTCTTTCACCCACTGGATCTTTTCCATGCTTCCTCCTCAGAGTGATGTGTGGGTGTCGAAAAGACATTGTAACACCTATAGCTTGGGGACTATGGGAATAAGAGAGGAAGCCTTTAATGCATATGGTTTGTAGTAGAGAAGGAGGGTTCAGGCACATTGTGAAAATAAAAAATGTCTGCCTCTAGCATAGTTGGATGAATGATAGAGTACATACATTCTCAGTACCCTAGAGAAATGGGCAAATGGCTAGTTTTTATGGAAAAGGTAGGCGAGAGTATTCAAAGATTTAATTTTTCTTTAAATCAGTATTCTTTAAGATACCCTAATTGGAAACTACTATTCTTTTCATTCTGAGTTTCTACATAGTTGTGGACTGCAGGTTTTTTTGAGTGTATATTTTGTATTTAATTTAATTCCAACAAATAGTGGTTATAGATTGTATATATTGGAATGGCTATACTTCAGGAATCTAAATGGGAAATGAAAGTGGCTTATATTCAGACTGTTTCCAGGGAACGAATAACTATGATTAACTCAACACAGACCATTAGAGATCACCATTATTCTACTCAAATGCAGCTGAAGCAGCATTCTTAATGCAGTAAAAATACTTGGCAGTCATGGCATATGAACAAAACCCATTTACAGAAGGCATTTTTGGAAAGCTCTGCACATTCCTCATATTCTCCAAGGAAATGCTATTTAAAGTTACCAACCTTAATTTTAATTGGCTAGAAATGGGCACAGAATATCATCACAAGCACACAATTAAGTTGAATATTTATTCTTTTTTTTGAAATTATTTTAATCATATATCATTTTTCCAATTACAACTAAAGATGGTTTTCAACATTTTTTTTTGTAAAATTTTGAGTTCCAATTTTTTTTTCTTTCTCCTTTTAATTCCTCACTCCCTAAGGCAGCTGCAAACTGATATAGGTTGTAAATGTACAAATATATTTTCATATCAGTCATGTTGGGAAAGAAAAATCAGAACAAAAAGGGAAAAAACACAAGAAAACAAAAACTACAAAAAACAACAACAACAATAAAAAGTGAAAATATTTTGCTTTGATCCACATTCGTCTCCATAATTCTTTCTCTGGACATGGATGGTATTTTCCAACCCAAGACTACTGAAATTGTTTTGGATCACTGTGTCACTGAGAAGAGCTAAAAGTCTATCATAGATGATCGTCATGCAATCTTGTTCTTACTGGGTCCTGTATTTTTTTGGTTCTGTTCACTTCATTCAGCATCAATTCACATAAGTCTTTCCAGTTTTTTCTGAAATCAGCCTGTTCATTTTTTATAGAACAATTTTTGAATACTTATTCTAACCAGGGGCTTTGATATTGATCTGAGTAAAGATAGGTTTCCCTGTACAGTAAAAACCCTTTGATTTTGTAAAGGGAAAGACTTCAATATAATAAAAAGTAATAAAAGAAACTTTCAGGAAAGTTTACTTTAGGAATACACATAACTGTCAGTTTAAAAGCTAGGAATCAATATAATATCAGGAGAAATCTGCAGATAAAGAATCCCATGTGACACAATATGTGAGAAAAACAGATGAGGAAATGCAAAAGATAACGATAGGAACTAGACTTGGGATTTCATTGGCAGAGAAAATTGCAACATAGAGCAAACCTTCTTTAACTGTGGATAATGCCATGTGGGGTCATGTCACTAAATGTGGAGGTTGCAAAATTACAATTTATTATTAGTAAATGTTTGATTTGTATACCTATTTAGATATCTGTATATCCAAGGGCACATAAAAATTTCCTGGGAGAAAAGGGGTTGCTAGTGGAAAGAATTCAGAAGCTCTGGTATAGAGCACCAAGTGGTTAAATGACTTCTCAAGGTCACAGAGCCAGTAGCAGAAGCAAGACTTTTACCTAAGTCTTCTTGGCTTTGAAGCTAACTCACTAGCCACTGCACAATCCTGCCTTTATAAAAGAAGAAAATGAGGAAAATGATTTAAGCAATATGATATTTTCAAGATGATACCCCTGTGTTTCTATCTTCAAAAAGACTATTCTTCCTTTGTTCTCCTTATCACATTCTTTTTTGTCTTATGAGTATTAATTATTACTTTGATATGGATTTAGATTTCATTTGTATGAGAAGTTCCAGTGAGGGATGTGGAAGCTCCATCTACTAATGCATATCAGTAATTGTCCCGAAGCTTAGAGCATAGAGTCTTAGAAAGTTGCTTTGGGAGAGCAAGAAGAATAAGAGCATAAATGCCTTGCTAGGATCATCACACAGGTAAAATAGATAACCATAAGAAATACCATGAAGAAAACACCTAACAATTCTTTGAAGACATACTGAGGCTACTGAGATAAAATTCTGTAGTAATTAGATAAGCCAAAAAATGTTAATAAAAGGTCTACTAACTCTGTGCTTATTGATATGCTAGGCATTGTTGGAATAAAGGATGGAATAGTCAGTAAAGTTGAAGGATCAGAGAGTTCCCCAACTGAGCCCAATCCTCCCAAAGTGGTCATAGTCCTAAGTATCTTCTTTTCCTGCAAGGATGCTAGGTGAAGCCAAGTCTGGCTTTTTGAGGATTGCCCAAATAATAATAACACAATAATTTAACTATTTACAAAGCATTTTCTTCATTATCGTATTTTTCAGTATTGTCCCTATTATAGATGATGAAATCTGGTTTTAGTCATACAGATACTAAGTGTTAGAGTCCAGGTTGTCTGAGTGTCAGTGGGGGATTTTCCCCATGGCCTTACGGAGCCATTCCAGACAATCCTCAGTCTGTCCATCAAAGAGCAAAAAGCACAACTTGTGGGTGGTGAGGGTGCCCAGTGGCCTCATGTCATGCTAGTGTATTGGATTAGCAATCTGTTCACCCCTGTGGACTTAGTCTCTTCATAAAGATGGCAGAAAAGGAAGGAAGGTAAGATTAGTAGAGATAAACTTCAAAAGTTCTAGTTTAGAACTATGGGGAGTAACTTCTGAAAGTCCTCTTTTGGTTTAGTTCTTTTCAATGGAGAATGTCACATTAATTTACATCCAGTTGTCACCTCTGGTTCCTCAGTCTTAGTCAGTTCCAATACATGGGACACAAGTAGCATACCCACTTCTGATTCCAGTCTTCCCTCACCAACTGCTCTTGGGCATTTCCACTGATACAGTACAGGGACCTTAAACTATAAAGGACCAAAATAGAATTCATTATTTTTTCCCTCAACTGTGAAAGGTACTACCATGCTTTCAGTCACCTATGTTAGCAAAATCAGTTTTCAACTATTTTCACTCCCCCAACATAACTAGGCAACTGCAAATTTTTTTGTTTCTGTCTTCACAAGATTTCTCACTACTTACCCTTCGCTCCACTCATGTTGTCATTTGTCCTTTTATATGACTTTAGTGTCTGGCTCCTGCTCTTACTCTCCACCTCTTGCCCTGCCATTTTCCTCAGAGACCTCAGTATTCATCTTGTTTTGATCCCTCCAAGAATGACCACATTTTGCCTTAACCTTCTCAACTTCAAAGGCCTCTTTCTCCACACCATTTCAACAAATACCAGTCTAGTGACACATAATATATTTCAGGATCTGAATTCCACTTCCAAACCAAAACCTTCTGTCTTGAGAAGCATTGTGCTAAGAAGAATAGAACATTGGATTTAGAAATAGGTTCAAATCCCACCTCATAGATTGATGTACATCTGGGCAAGTTCTTTAACCTTTTAGAGCCTCAGTTGCTCATCTGTAAAGTGGGAATAATACATTTGCACTCCCCCCAGAAGTGTTGGGAGGAAAACACTTTCAGATCTTAAAATACTCTATAAATAATCTCCTTCATATATCCAATCCTCACTTTCACATCAGACGTATTCTTTGCTTTTATTATAACCTCTCAGGTCCCTGGATCCATAGGTGTCCTTTTAGTCCATGTTTTCAGTTCATCTTCTCTTGCTTCTAACCCAGCTATAACAACCTAGTGTTTACGTCACATTAATGTTTCCTGACCCACTCACTACCCTAGGATCTTTTGTCACTCCAATCTGTCATTCTTGACATATTCTCACTTTTTGGTAACCTTCACCCTCTGATTTCCTTATCCTTGCCCCAGGGTTGCCAAACATCCCTCAAAAGAAAATCAGAAAATCTACATGATCCACTACAAGTTTATGGTATTTAACACAGACAGGGCCTTACTATTGCTTCTGCTTTGTACTTATCAGCATCTCTTCTCATTTCTCACAATGACTATTCAGACATTTTTTAGTCTTTTTTTTTTCATTTACCATACCTATATCCCTTGCATTTATAGCAAATGGTCTAAATTTCTCCTTCACTGAGAAGCCTGAAGCTAATTTGAATAGATATATTCAACAAAATGATATAGAAATAGAAGTTCTTACAAAGATTCCTACAAGTTTTTTTTTTTTTTTTCCTCAAAAGTCATTAAAACTATAAAATTGTCCCTAGGACTCAGAAGACCAAAGCTCAGGCCTCTAGTTGCCTCAATTTAAAACAAACAAACAAACAAACAAAAACAACAACAAAAAAAAAAACAGGCATGAAGATCTCCTATGCGCTTTTGACAAGAAGCTACATGATCAAGCACAAGAAAATTACATTCAACAAAATTAGTGCCTTTGTTTAATATCCTTCCCCTCCTATGACTAAGTAAATGCTCTTTTGTTTTTTTATTGGTTAGATTATGAATGTCTCACTTTAGATTAATCTCAAACTTGAGCTACCAAACAGCAGTGGTCAATCTTAGCCTGCCAGACCATCCCATCCTAGGATCCATTATGTTTGTGCTCATGCAAATCTGTCTGACCCAACCTCTGGAGCATCTTTTTGCCCACAGTTGTCTAAGAAGTTAGATATATGCTATTTTCCTCCCATTCCCATTTCTTCTAGGTTTCATTATAAATAGCTTAGTTCATTCTGTGGGCAATCACTTTTTACATTTGTGTTAATCCTCTTTCTGATACATCCTTAATTCCTTTCTTCTTTCCACTTTTACTAAGTGTTGACCAGTTTTCTTAGAGAAATTTATCTGCCTCTGTTTGTTCAATTTTTGAGCCAGAAATAGTAATTTCCTATGTTTTTAATATTTCTAGTAGAATTTAAGATCTTTAAATGTAGGGACTATTTGTCACTTTTCTTTTATTATCACTATTCTTTTGTATAGTGTCTTATTCATAGCAGGTGCTCAACAAATTACTGAATTTATTTCAATTATATTTAGATTCTTAAGCAGAAAGATACAGTAGTGTTGTATTATGCACACCATCCTTTTATGATTTTACCTGTCAGAAAAAGAATGATATGAAACACCCAGCAACTAATTCTAGATTCAGTCATTGTTTCAAGCTCATGACAAATATTTAATAGTTTAATAGTTAATAAAAGTTTATAGTATTAAAAGTAATATGACATTGGGGGAGTAGATAATATGTTACATACACATTACAGTACAGAACTACTTAGGACTTACAGAGTTACCTTGTGTAAAAAAAAATTTAAGCAGTTTGGGTCTTTTGTATAAGGGGGAAAAAACAGTGCTTTTTAAAAGAAAGATAGGGAAAAGATGGTTGGAGTAAAGATGACATGTACCATATGGAGGTAGAAAAAATGGAGCATGCATAAGAAAACTAAGTTTGGTTTGCAAAGTCATGAGTTTGCTTAGCTAGAGATGAGAGCGTAATTGGAGATGAAGGTAGATGGATCTAGATAGCCTCTGGAGTTCCTAAAGCCTTTGATCAATGTTCAAATTGATGCAAAAGGCAGGTTTTATTGAGTTGAGTGTTGAGTCAAATTAAATTAATTTTTTTGTTTGTTTTGTTTTTTGCTTTGTGAAACATGCTGTGAAGGTCATTTTTTTTTATAATGCCTTATTTTAAAAATATATGTGAAGATAATTTTCATCATTCACTCTTGCAAAACCTTGTGTTCCAAATTTTTTCTCCCTCCCTTCCCTCACTGTCTCCCCCAGACAGCAAGTATCCAATATATGTTAAACATATGAATATCTTCTATACATATTTCCATAATTATGCTGCGCAAGAAAAATCATATCAAAAAGGGAAAAATTGAGAAAGAAAACCAAAAGCAAGCAAACAACAACAAAAGTTAAAATACTATGTTGTGATCCACATCTAGTGCCCATAGGCCTCTCTCTAGGTGCAGATGGTTCTCTCCATCACAAATCTATTGGAATTGGCCTGATTCACCTCATTGCTGAAAAGAACCACATCTATCGGAATTGATCACCCCATAATCTTGTTGCCATGTACAATGATGTCTTGGTTCTACTCACTTCATTTAGCATCAGTTCATGTAGGTCTCTCCAGGCTCAAAAGGCAATTAAAAAAATTTCAACAAAAAAAATTATTTGATCAGAGTGGTGCTTGCTAGCATTACCCATTATTATAGATAAGATAGATTGAAGGGAGAACAGGCCAGAAGTAGGACTGAGGATAGGCAAAAAATATCAGAGTGCTAATGAAAACGGGCATATGCCCTGGAAACTTGACATAGGAATAGACCCCTTTTCTCTATAGCCTATTTGTTAACCAGGGTTCTATGAGGTTGGTAAAAGGTAAAAAGGCATTTTGTCTTAAATGGCAGGAACCCAGAAGGCCGTGGATTTCAGTCTGTCTGTTCTAAAGATGAAGGCTCTTGGCATAAAACTTTATTTGGAACATTAATTGAGGGACAGCTTGCTGTCACAGAATGGTTAATCTGCAATAGAGCCTCATTACTGCTCACAGATGCACCCTACAGACTTTTGAAACATGGACAAGTGTTAGCCAGATGCCGAAAGTGTCTCTTCTAAACTATTGATCTATGCAGCCTTTTTGTCTTTTTTTTTTTAAAGAAAGGAAAGAAAAAGAAAGATTGCATTTGGTTTTATATGCTCTGAATGGAAGATTTCAAAACTGAATCCTTCGTCAGTATCAAATGATTTAGATAAAGCATCTGAGTATCTTTAAAATTAATTGTATTATATATGGTATAGCTCACATGAAACACAATGTGCTGTTGCCCTGTCACATCACTAGATTGGGGCTCAGAAGTCCGAATTTATTGTATGAATCTGTACTTTGGGTTAGAAGGCTTCCATTTCTGCCATACTCTCCTACAAACTAGCTTTATAATCTTGGGCCTGTAATTTTACCTCTTTGGACCTCAGTTTCCTCACCTGAAAAATGAACAAATTGAGTATGATCTCTAAGGGTCCCTTTCAGCTCTATGGTTCTGTGACCTAAATAATTTATGCATTTGATACTTTTCTACCTGTGTTCTTTTTCTTTCCCATAAAGAAGTGTAAATTTTGATTACCATGTAAAATGACAGAATATAGTACAGGGGGAAAAGCAACTTGACAGCATAAAGAGGGGGAAGGATTCATGTGGAGTACCATCTTGATCACATATGGTCAATGCACTTAAGAACTTTTGAAGCTTTATGGGAATGTAGTTGCCCAACACAATGGGTGAAATTTTTGTATTATTTGTATAAGAAGCATCAAGATATGAGGTGAAATATCCTTCAGAAGATTTAAGTTTCTGGAAAGTGTTGATTGTCCATATTTAAAGGGAAAACGACATCAATTTCAGTGTGTTTCACCTCATTAAAAGATTGTTATCTATCTCAGGGAAACATTTGTTGAAATTAGAGTCTATTACACTTGGGAAAAAAAGCTAGATGCAATTAAAGGGCAAGCCAGAACCTTCATAGCTCCCTGCATCTTTATGTAGGCCAAAGGTGAAGGCACAATTTGGAATTTTCAAATATCTGTGTGTTCTCTGAATTTAGGCTCCAACCTCCTCCCAAACAGGGTGTTGTTCTTGTTAACCACTAAACTCCTTTATCATTTACTTTTGCAATTTATAGAAAGAAGGTTACGCTTTGCAGGTGCCTATGGGTACCTCTAAAGAGTGGCAGTTAATTAGCTACTTATTATAATGTATGTCAGATTATCTAACCTGGTTGATTCTACTTTAGTTTCCTAGGTTTCATATACCTAGATTTATTTTCCCAAATTGTATCCTAAAGATAGTAGATTTCAAGGCTGCCTTGTGGAACAGGGACAAATATTCATTAAGTATGTAAACTTAATTCCTAGAATGTTCACACTTAAAGCAGTAATTCTTTAGGTAATTACTATGAAGAGAGAGAGGGGGGAGAGAGAGCGCAATATACACATATTTATATACATATACACATATATATGTGTAAAATATTCACATATTCTTTGTAAATGACAGAGCAAAACGGTTGAGTGGGGGGAGTATTAAATAAAATCTCATTCTGTGTTGCTTGAAAATAAAATGTTCCACATAGGTAAATTGTTCAGATAATTAAAGCTTATCCCTTAGCATCAAAAACAATTTTATTTAAAAGCATTTTGAAAAGAAATCTTTTTAAAATGTACCACCATGCTTTCTCAGCCAGAGTGTACTGAACGTAATTTAACCTTTTCATAATGAATTAGCATCCTTGTTATGAACTTTAGTCACTGTATTATCTTATAACAATGATGCTTCTCAGGGCTTTTGACCTCTGTAATGATAATAATAATAATTATAATTATAACAATAGCTGCATATCTAGAAGGACTAGCAGTGGTTTAGTAGAAAAAAAACACCAGATTTGGAGAAAATTACCCTGATTTTGAATTTCAGTGCTGCTGCTTACCAACTCTTAAGACCTTGGATATGTGAGTTGTCTGGGTCTGAGTTTAATCATTTGTGTAATAAATGGTTCCAATTCTATGCCCTCTATAGTTCCAGTTCTAAATCTATGATCCTAGTGCTTTGCAGTTTAAATAATGCTTTATATACATTATCTCATTTAATCTTTGCAACAAGGTTGTGAGGTAGGCTTCCCTCTTTTATAGAAGAGGAAATTTAGTACAAGATAGTTTTAAGTGAGTTGTATAGAGCTATTTGACCCTATATCAAATGTTATGCTTTTTGAGTTTGTCTACTTTTTGGTTTTTCTGCCTCCTAGAGTCCATGCTTTTAAGAGTTTAACGCTCACTGCTATCAGTGCACCTGCATTGAGCCATAATCCTTCCACTCCTTCTATACTTTTCTGCTTTGAATCAGTCCTAAAAAACCAGGAGAACAAATGTCTTAAAATTAAGATGAAAATACTCCTTGATTGATGTTTGCTTACATTGTGTTTCCCTTATCTGATATATCGTTTGTGTAGATAAGATTTTTCTTGCACAACAATGATAAGTTTGGAAATATGTATACATATATTCGATTTGCCAATATTTTAACATAATTAACATGTAGTGGATATCCTGCCATCTAGGGAAGGGGTGGGGAAGTTGGGGGGAAAATTTGTAATGGAAAGCTATGTAAGGGTTATTGTTGAAGAATTACCCACACATATGTTATGCAAATAAAATAAAATTTAAAAAAATAAAATAAAATAAAAAAAAATTAAGATGAAAAATAAGAAAAAGTAGCTCATAGGAGAGATCTAAGGGATTCTCCTGTAGTAAAGTTCATGAATAGTATAATACCTTTCTGTTCCTCAGAACTGGCAATCTCCATTTCATACCTTTGTGCTTTTAAAATTGACTGTCCTCCATGCATGGAATTCTCTAATAATTAATAAAATAAAAGAGTAAAAGAAGTGGAAAGATTCAAAGATAACCTTGAATATTATAGCCTATTTTAAGGTAGGAGAATATGGTAATATGGTCAGTTGTCATAGAGAGTTCAATAAAGATGAAGATTGAAAAAGTCCTCTTTGGATTTGGCATCTAGGAAATTATTGGGGATCTTAAAGATAGTTTTTGTAGAAGGATAGAGGAAAGATTGAGGAGAAAGAATAATGAGAAATTAGAGCTTTGAACCTAGCACCAGAAATGACTTAACACAAGGAGTACATATATACCACTAGATGTGGAATCAGACTCAATCAATGACATCAGACACTTCCTAGCTGTGTGACCCTGGGCAGTAACTTAAGCTTATTTGCCTCAGTTTCCTTCTCTGTAAAATGAGTTGGAGAAAGAATCCAGTATCTTTGCCAAGAAAACTCCAAATGGGGTCACAAAAAGACGTCACTGAAAATGGCTGAAGAACAACCAAGCACAAAGCACCTTGAACATCTTGGGCACTTAAATGTGTTTATTGGATTACATTGAACTGAATGTATGTTCCTTTTTAAAGACATTTAGTATTGAAGAGATAGAAAGAAGTAAAATGGTAGCTAAATGGCAGAAGATTGCAAGGAAGACTTTTTAATTTTTAAAATTTATATCTTTGTATAGACTTATTTTGGTTAACTAAATTATACATATGTACTTTATTTTTAAAATAAATTTTGATTGCTTTCTTTTTTCTTACATCACCATTATTTCTCAATATATCTCCTCTTGGTAAATTGAAAAGATTGTGAAAGGACAAGTACATGAAGATTCTATTGGTGGTGATGTAAATTGGTCCAACCATTCTAGAAAACATTGTAAAATTATGTCTAGTGACTAAAATGGTCATACTCTTTGACCTAGAGGTTCCACTCTTTGCTGGATGTAAATCCCAAGAGAGACTTGGAAAGGCTTCTTACAGAAGACAGGACTCGAAGGAAGCCAAGGAAATCAACAGTACAGAGAGATGAGTACAAAGAGTACTTCATGCATGGAGTGAAAAATGCCCAGCACCAAGATTGTTTTGTTTCAAGAAAACAAGGAGACCAGGGTCCCTGGATCTGAGTATATGGGAGAGTATTAGCTATAAGAAGACTGGAAAATTTCCCTAAGCAGAAGTTTGACCACGCCATCCCACTATTCAGTAAGCTTCATTGGCTACCTTCTACCCCCAGAATTAAATGTAAAATACTCTCCTTGGCTTATAAGGTCCCTCATTACTTTCTCCACGTATGAGAAGAGATATAAATGAATTCATGGAAACTGATGAGACTGGAAAGAGAGGAAAACTTTTCAAATCCAAAACTTTTTTTTCCCTTTAAATTCTTTCAACTTTTTGATTCTGTGGGATCTTAACTCTACATACACACATACATATGTTCATATATAAACTCATATATGCATACCCATACATGTTATTGAATCTGTGAGCATTGAGATAGTGCATATTATTAATTTAAGCAAAGAAACTATAATTAGAAAGACTGTCAGGTCCAAGTGAACAATTTCACCTTCCAAGAAGTGATGATATAGTTATGGGATTATGGATTGAGTTGGAAGGAACCTTAGAAGTTTTCAAGTCCAACTTCTTCATTTTATAGAAGAGGAAACTAAGGTTCAGAGAAGTTAACTATTTCAGGGTTTCAGAACAATCGAGCTGTTGTGTCTCAAATGTAATTCAAATCCAAGCTATCCTGCCTTCTAGTTCAAGTCTGTCTAAAATCTGAATCTCATCTTGTCAAGCATAGCACTTGAATGTAGACTGCCTTTTGCAGATGCTTTAAACCCCCAAAAAACTTGTCATTGGAAAACAGTGAGAGAGGGTCATCCCTGTCCCCAACCAAGATGCATTGGACTTTTTCCAGATGTCAGGCCTTGATCATCTAAAGACCTCAAAGGACATACAAGTTCTAATTTGCTTCAGAGGTAAAGTTGAACTGAGTACATACAATAAAGTGAACATCGGTGTTTTTATTTGACATATATTCAGCAAAGCAGCTGCTCAAACTCAGTTGTTCACAGGTGTATTCTGATTGATCATGCATGTAGATGTTCCTCAGGTGTCTAGGGATTGCTGGAATGTTCTAAATATTTGAGATCAAATGCTGACTTTTTCTTTATTTGATTTGTGAGACTGTTAGCTTGCTTAGAGAATGGTGTCAGTGAGGCCAAAGTCAGAGATATGATTCACATAAGTGTTATGTAGCTTTGCACAAAGAAAAACTGTTCTGTAGGTGATAGGGACGCTTTAGCTCTGGACAACTTTCTGGCAAATTTGTTCCATTTTACCAAAGGAGACCTCTCAAGACAGTGCAGATGGCACTAGACAAGCCTATCACACTGCTGGAAAAACAACTCAAAGAATATATACTTTTGACAGCAGAGTAGTCTTAAATAACT
>JAJPUD010000468.1:167209-182062 GCA_023553655.1 Myrmecobius fasciatus | reverse complement strand
ATATATATATATATATATATATATATATATATATATATATGACCAATGGAATAGTAGAGTGTATGAGGGAGTACTTATAGTGACCTCTTAAAAGTAAGAAATTTGGGGGGCCAACAATTATGCCTAGATTTAGCCAAATCTGATCTTAGATATGACTTTTATTTTCTTCCTCTATGAATATCATTAACAATAATTGACATTCATGGTATTTTCAAGCCTTTTATATTCATTATCCATCATTTGAACCTCACAGCAACCTTGTGAGGTAAGTATTATGCTACAGATATTATTATCTTTATTTTAAAGATGAGGAAAGTGATGCTTAGAGACATTAAGTGAACTGCTTATGGTTACATAGCTAGTTCATATCAGAGGCAAGACTAAATTTAATCCAGGTTTGTTTGTCTTCAAGTTCAGCATGTCTCCATTACATTCAGTGTCTGGTATCATGAGTATTATAAGTGCCTTTCTATGTAGAAAGACAAAGGCCTGAATGTTTTAAAATACTAGAACTTCAAAGATTGTTTACAAAACAATTCCCCTATACCTAGTAACATGACAGGTAGCCAACATATTACAGAATTAAAATTATCTTCCTGGGCCACTTCACTGGCCTGGGTCGTCTTCTCTTTTTTCTTATAGTATGTCATTTGATGATCTCATTAGCTTCTCTGGGTTCAGTTATGATCTCTATGCAGATTATTTTTAGATCTATCAAAAAATGTCTATTCCTAATCTCTTGAACTCCAACTTTACCATCTGCCTTTTGGATATCTAGTGTTGAATGTCCTTTAGTTATTGCAGACTCAAAAAAATACAAAACAATTCATCATTCCCCCCCCCCAAAAAAAAAAAACCTCCCCTTCCCAAGTTTACTCTTATTATCTAGGGTCTCACCATTCCTTCAGCCATTCAAGCTCTGTATCATCCTTAATGTCTCAGGGTCATTTACCTGACATCCATCCAATCCATTGCCAAATGCCATCACTTCTACCTTCATACTGCCTTAACATACATTTTCTTCTATAACTAGCCCAACCACTACCCTAGTTCAAGCCCTTTATTACTTCTCACCTAAACTAATTTTATAATGTGTAATTTGATCTCTGTTTCAAGTCTTTCTTTATTCCAAGCTATCTTCCACTCAAGATGATTTTTTCAAAATGTTAAGTTTGGCAAAGGGACAGCCAGGCGATGCAATGAAATAGAACACAGGCTTGGAATCAGGAAGACTCAGCTTGCCGAGTTCAAATCCAGCCTCAGACGTTTGTTAACTGTGTGACCCTGGGCAAGTCACTTAACCTTATTTGCCTCAGTTTCCTCATCTGTAAAATGATCTGGAGATGAAAATAGCAAGCCATTGTAGCATCTTTGCCATGAAAAGCCCCAACCAGGGTCATGAAGAGATAAACAGCATTGAAAAAAACCTCAGCAATAGTCTGGCTAAATGACTCTCTTCTGCCTTATACCGTATTGTCTTCTACACCCTCTAAATTTCAGCAATATTGATTTACCTGCAGTCCTCATGCAGCTCCCCTCATAATCATGTACCTCTACCTTAGCAGCTCCCCTGAAATGCTCGCCCCTCCCCACATCTGCCTCTTAGTTCTTTGACTTCCTTGAGGATTCAGCTCAAATCCCACCTTTTCCAGGAGGGCCCCCTAAATCTCCCAGTGCTAATGCCTCCCCCTTTCAGAGTGCCTCTTACTTATTCTGCATATCTCTTGTGTGCCTAGCTCTGCCTCTGGGAACATATAAGTTCCCCCAGAGTCTGGGCTGCTTTTCGTTGCCCTTTGCCCATTTCCATTATGTCCGACTCTTCACAGCCACATTTGAGGTTTTCTCGGCAGATCCCAGCACGGTTTGCTATTTCTTTCTTCAGCTTATTTTACAGATGGAGTGAGGACACACCATTAGTACGTGTCTAAGGCCAGAGATGAAATTAGTCTTCCTGACTCTGGGCCTGGAGTTCCATCTCTCTGGCAGGTCCTAAATAAGTACTAATTTACTGGACTCGAACTTCTCTTCAGGGCTTAGGCCTCTACCCAGCAAGAATTTTCTCATTAAGGAACAGAATTGAAGATCCTAAGCTGGAAAGGATTAAGAACAGAAGTTTTACTCTAGAATACCTTGAGTGAAAACCAGAAATGAGCACTTGCTATACCATACATCTACCACACTTACTGAAGCTACACCACTTGATCTTTCACCCCTTGGGGTCACCAACTCTATTTTTGGTCCCTACAAGATTTGGCAATTTGATTTGTAGGCCATCCATCCAGGCAGTTTACCTAGTTATTCAAGCTGTTTTCTCAACAACCCAAGATAACTGGTCATTGCCTCTGTATGTGCCTTCCCTGTCAGTCAGTTTTCAAAACCATTTTTTGCAATTGTTTTAAAGGCCAACTTTGGCATAATTGATAATCTGACCATGTAATCCAAGCATTCAGTCATAAAAAGAGCTGAAAACAGCAAATCTAATATCAAATAATCTAAATTTGCCACCAGCAGATAAATGTGATGATCGTTTATTTACAAATGGATCCTTTACAAGGGAATTGATATTGAAATTCCTTCTTAAAAGGAATTAAGACATGTGTTTCTTACTTTTTTGAAATAGAGTGGGATGAAGTAGATTGAACATGGATTTGGAGGTAAAAGAGCTGGGTTTAAATCCTAGTGCTTCCTCTTTTGGTTCAGCTCTTTCCCCTCCTTTGGCCTCAGTTTTCTCATCTATAAAATGAAGGGGTTGTGCAAAATAATCTCTAAAAGGGTCTAAATTTTGTTAAATAGTTTATACACAGCTTTTCTAGACCACATCTGTTGTGGTAAAATTTATGTCCAAGTTAAGAAACTTTAAAATCTTTGGAAAGCAGTCTGTTAATTATTTTTCTATTGCTTTGATCTTAAGAGCTCCATTCTTTTTTTTTTTTAATTGAGTTTTTTTTTTAACTTATGTGCATTCTATATTATGATAGATACCTTAAAAATATTAATGTAATAGGTTGTGGAGACCACTTCATTAATTTTGTAGGGCCTGTGGCCTCCCTGGAAACTCAAAAGCTAGCCCTTTTAACCTGAACACTAAAAATAACATTTTCTAATCTATACACTCATGTAAAATGCATTCGCATTTAGCCCTAGAGTTCCACTGGAATTCCCTCAATACTGGTGAGGTTATATTGTCAATTGTCTGCATGTCATAAGGCCATTTTGCACGAATGACCTTTCCTAAAAATATATGTCTTAAGACACTAAGGAGATTAATGAATTCATAGAATTCTACATTATCTCATTTCTAAATGAATTTGAGTCCCCATCTGGAAAGAGGGCTGCCTTAAGGGTATGTAAAGACAACTTAAATGACCTTTTCCTCTCTACCCCTTCTCCCATTCAGGGCTGATGAAGACTCTTTTTCTCCCCCTGTGTCTCACAAGTCCTTGCAAGGGTTAGTCATGGGACAATTTGAAGCCCTCCACAACTTCTCCTTAGAGGGTATTTACACCTACCTCACAGATTTCTGGTGACATCATGTCTGTAAAGTTCTTTGCAAACCATAAAGTGCTATATATGTCAGCTTCTATGACACACACACATTTCACATGTGTGTGTATATATATGCACAGTATGTGTGTATGAATATGCACATACATATATGTGTGTATGTGTGTGTATCTGTATATTATTTAGTTACTTTATTTTATTTTATTGCATATACGTGTATGTATGTTTTTCCCTGAAAGAATCAAAGCTGGGATGTATGTGACTTTTTTAAAAGGCATTCCTGGAAAGGGAATGTTATGACCATATTGAAGTATAAGTATATGTTTTTCCTTCTCCCCATGGACATTAGTGGTAATTCTTCTCTCCCAGCATAAGCTGGTTTAAAATGTCTGTGTCAGGATAGGGAAGGGGAAAAGTGAGCTAGAGAAAATTTGAAGGAGAAGTATTTTGAGAATGAAGGCTTAAAAAAAAATAATTAAAGAATCCTTTCCTTATAGCAAGTGAAGAAACTTGTTAGGAGATTGTTCTTCCATCTTAGGAACTCTGAGGGGAGTTTCTTCCCTATCTCTAAGTAAGATTTAGGTTAGGTGTTTATTATAGTGTTCTACTTGTATTGTTTCCTTTGGTCTTCAAAAAAACCATGTTGTTCAAGGATTACTGTTTCCACTTTTGGAAATGAGAAAACTGGACTCAGTTATAAGGTTATTAAGTGGAAGAGATGTAATTTGAACCCAAACCTTTTGGCTTAAAGGCAGTGTTTTTCTAGACCTTGTTGCTTCTCCTCTGCTTAAGCTTTGGAGTATTAGATTGTATTTAATTCTTTAATTAGAATTTACTTCTTTAACAGTTAATTACTAAGAGGGAGTACTCTAGTTTCATACCACATGTCAAATCTTAGTACAGTGTACAGCACAGAATTGGTGATTCTAAATGAGACACAAATGCTTTGTGAGCAATAAAGAATTCAACAATTTAATAACCTAAATAACAGTGAGTTCATTTTAACAGCTAAGTAAATGTCATATTTTGAATATTGAACCTACCCATTCAACAATTATACATATATTACGTTTCTTTCTCCTGGACTTCTCTAGTATTTGATGGTCATTTAACAATTTTATCATATTTAATGATACATCTGTATTCATGTTCAGCTATTTCTGTCAAATAGTACTAATTAACAGGTAGTTATTAGTAATATTAAGCAGCCTTAGAAATCAGGTTTTTAAAAAATGTCTGCCAGAGTAGGTGTTAAATTACCATAATTCCATTCCTAATTTCTAGTGCCATAATTATTCCAGATGGAGCATCTTTTAAGAAAAAAAAAGCTCTTATATCAAAGTATTTGTCTTAGTTGGCAAGTTGGAGAAATGCAAATTTAATCATTATTTAGTATTTGTGTTTAATTTTCTCTAGTCCTCTATGAGTAAATCTAAATTTTTCTTTTCTTAATTAATTTTTCCATCTTGGACTCTTTGCTTCTATCCCAAAATGTTGATTTTCCAAGGACATTCACTACTATTAGTGCTATAGTGTAGTTCATGCTTTGACCAAATTTAAGAACTGATCTTCAAATACAGTATCACAAATTTACAGAAACAAACTGGTGAATTTTCTGGTTTGTTACTCTTCAAATACATTTCGAGAGTAAAAGGTTTGGTAGTAATTTTTGAGTAATCTGGATTAAATGTCAAATTTCTTTGTACTTGTTTTGGTTGGTTACAGGGTTTGATGAGCTATTACTTATACCATTCATAAAGGCTTTGTTGATACAATGTCAAAACAATCAGCAAAAATTCATTCATGTCCTTAGCAAATGACAGCTACTCTGCCTATTTTTGAAACAGTCAGTGAGTTGTGTTTGGCATCCTTTTAGACATAATGTTAGAAAGAAATAAGGAAGTAATCCAATTGCTATGACAAGGCTTCCAGTTACTGTGACATCTCATTTTCTAGTTATTCAGTATTCAAGAAGTCTGTCATCATTTTGTAGGCAGTCCCCTCCAATGACATATATCATAGTCCATCCTCTACAGAAGAAATCAATCAATATTTCAGTTACTCCTTGATTGTATTTCAGTAATCTGTGGAAGCTTTGCTAACTGTCTCTGTCCTGAAGTACCATTTTATAAACTATAACAACTTTAGTAACCATGACATTAATGGCATTCTATGATAATTATAAAATGAACCAGTCAGTTAGAAGTCAGATTTCTTTGCAGCATAGGTCTCAGTTTGTTCATCTGTAAAATGAAAAGATTCATTAGATGATCTCTTTAAGTCCCTTCTAGTACTTAGAATATTTCTATTTTATTGAGTGATATTTTTCACTCTCTTACCAAGTTTGATATTATGAAAATATGGCCCGATTTTTGGTGGTTTTCAGATTTAATGGAATAGATGGCTTTGTAACAAAAAAGTAATTATATAGCTGTATTTTCATTTTAATTACATGACAAGATTGTATACTTTTTCAGAAAGATGCTCTATATTGTTTCTTTTATATATATATATACACAAATATGTATATATATATACATGTATATATAAACTGTTATGTAGCTATTACTTCAATTGAGAAAACATATATGTTTCCTCTCCCCACCCCCAAAAATAAAATTTAGACAGTAGGAATAAATTAAACTGCGTCAAGGTGTTAGATTGTTATATACTTAAGATGTGAAAAGGAACAGAAAATGTATTGGGTTTTTAAATCTTGGTAGCCAAATGTATGTGTTTCACTTTCACTTAAGAGAAAGGCTTTATTTGGATTCAGATATATTAAAGACTTGAAGACTTTGAGAGGTCTAGGGATCATTGGGTAAGAATGCTGAGCCTGAGTTCAAATGTGACCTCAGACATTTACTAGCTGTGTGACCCTAGGCCAGTTACTTACCTAAGAGGGAGCTAGGTGGCCCAGTGGATAAAGCGTCACGCTTGGACACAGGAAGATAGGAGTTTGAAACTGGCCTAAGACACTTAATAGCTGGGTTATGCTAGACAAGTCATTTAGCCTCTGTATTCCTTAATCCATTGGAGGAAGAAGTGGCAAGCCATTCTAGTGTCTTTGCTGGAAAACCCCCACAACATTGGCGTGTTATGGTCCTCTGGGTTTTGAAGAGTTAAAGCCAAATGCAAAAAAATTTTATGGCTATTTTTGAACCTCTTTGAAATTTTAGTTCTCCAACATCAGTGTAAGAAAATATACCATAGAGGCAGCTAGGTGGTGCAGTGGGTAGAGCACCAGCCCTGAAGTCAGGAGGACCTGAGTTCAAAATTGGTCTCAGACATTTAACATTCCCTAGCTGTGTGATCTTGAGCAAGTCACTTAACATCAATTGCCTCAGCAAGAAGCAAAAAAAAAAAAAAAAAGAAAAAGAAAAGAAAATATACCGTATAGAGATAGATGCTCTGAAATGGATATATATGGTGGAGTTTGGGAGTGTCATTTCTACAGGTAATGCTTGGGATCCTGTCAGAGTAGATCAGCTTCCCACACTATTATGTTAGGCCTGATTTTCCCACACTATGATAGTCTAGAGTTAGGTAGGCCAATAGTGCACATTGATGACTATGGAAGAGAAAATTGCTATAGGTAAACTAGAGTGATCATAGGTAAGCAAAAAGTATAATACTCCTATTGAACTAGAAGGAGACGAGTTGTCCTGATAGATTGTAAGCCCCCCTGTGGACAGATACTATCTTATTTTTCTTTGTGTCTCCTCAGCGCACTACACGTAGTAGGTACTTAGTAATTATTAGTAGAATGTACAAATGAATGTGAAAAAGCAGCAATTTTACAATGCAAGAACAAATCAAGCATTGAAACATTTGCTTTTGTGTTGACACCTCTTTTCTTGGGGGAAAAATAACTAGGAGAAGGCATTCCATTGATCAGTGATGACCAGTTATTGTTCCTTTTGTCAACAGGCAAGATGATGAATGAAGTTCTGGCATCGTCCTGTGTCCCAGGCCTTGTAGAATTAAGTGAGACGTGCTTCAAAGTTCTAATGTGCATCACATCGGATCTTGTTTAATGAAGCGTTAAAAGGAACCCATCGTTACATGTTGAGAAGGCTCTGTGCTTTTTTATGCATTGTTTCTGATTGAATCCAGAGATTGCAAGCATGCCTCCCTGTATTACCTGTTTGGAGCAGGTTTAATTTTATAAATTTTAAGCACAAACTCTATGAGTTTCTAGTTCATATTTGTTCTTTTGAGGATCACTCAGATGAACCAAGTTGCATCTGTAAGAGATATGAGCTTCTGCAGGCCCAGAAAATATCGGGGTATAAACTGCAACTAACTCTTATTTGTAACACCGCCGCATATGTGTAATTGAAAGGACAGGTTGCAAGAGAAACTTCAGGGAAAAAAGGTCCTATTTTGTTTGCATCAAGAACATTGTTACCACAATGATTTTAGTAAACCAAATCCTTTAATTGAACACAGCATGTGTAGACTGTGCAGTTCCTGAGTAGTGGCTATAACCCATTAATATTAGTGTCTTTCTTAGATTTCCCCCAACTCTTCAATGTCTTTTGCTTTCATGAAATAAACGGTTGGGAAAAACAATGGCAGGATTCAACATAGTCTTTCTGATATTTACCTCAGACCATCATTTCTTTTTAGCTAAAGTCAGGAGATATGGGTGAAGACTGAGAGGTATTGTGGGAGAAGAAAGCAATGATGCTGAATGAACATAATATGTTATGTAGTATACATACTTTACAAGTATGTTCATTATTAACTTCATTTGCAGGGAAGAGATATAACAGTTTCCTATGAGTGTCCAAATGAGTATTAGGAATTTCTGAGATCATCAGTATTCATTTTGCCTGTTGAATACCTGCAGACAACAACATACACACACACACACACACACACACACAAACACACACACACACACCCTCTACTCAAAAAAAAAATCTTTGTTTTTTGCTCTGTCAAAAATTAAAGTGCTTGGAATGCTGTAGTCTGTGGTCTCTTGAAATCTGATCAATGAGAACCTAAAACTTTCACAGTATGCTGTCACTTTGGACCTTTATAATAAAAATGGAAATACTCATTTTTTTGCTGTTAGTCGTTTATTTTCTATCATAGTTCTGTCATTTAAAACAAGAAGTTGATCCATCCAGACTTACCTTTAGCTCTAATCCAGAAGCTGTGCATTTGGGATTGATGAATATATCAAGTGGGCTTGGACACAGACATAAAAATTTAAATCTTGATATAAATGGAGGCATTTAGCAATCTCACACTGAATAATTATACATTTGTTTCTGCTATATGTCTGTATAAGCCGGGTTTTTTTTTTTTTTTGGAGGGGGGTTTCCTTAAGAATTATGAAATTATAGGATTTCAGACTTTAAAGGGATAATAGTGGACATCTCAACCTATAGCTAAAAAAATAATTTCCTCTAGAATGTAGCCAAACAAGAAGTCATACAGACTGCTTGAAAAACTCCACTGAGGGAAAATATATTATATCCTAGGAAAGCACTGCATTTTGAGATAGTCACTAGGAAACTGATCCTTAGATCACACCTAAATTTGCTCTTTTGCATCCATTCTTCAATCATTGCTTCTAGTTCTGCCCTCTAGACCCAAACAGAGCAGGTATAATCTCTCTTCTACACAACATCTTTTTATATACTTGAAGATGTCTATCATGTCCCTCCTGAGTCTTCTCTTCTTCAGACAAACACTCCCAGTTTCTTCAACTAATCCTTATTTGACACAAAGTGGAGGTCCTTCATCATTGTGTCTGTCCTCCTCTGGATTCTCTCTAGCTTCTCAAAATTCTACCTAAAATCTGGTGCCAAGAACTCAACACAGCACTCCAGATGCAGTCTAACCAAGTCTGGTTCATCCTTCATATTGCTGTCAGAAAAATCCTTCCTGTTATGGATATGATGGTCATGTCATTCTTCTGCTCAAAAAAATCATCAGGGGCTCTATATTTCCCTTCCCTGTGCAAACTCCTTTTCTTGGAATGAAAAGTTTTCAACAATCTGGCACTGCCCACCCTAATTTTCTAGCCTTACAGAATATTACTGACCTCCATACATTGAATGCAGCAATCAGTAGACTGTTCTCTTCCTTCCTTCCCTATGCCTGAAACAATATCTTTTTCCCTTTTCACCTATCTAAACTTTAAGGTCCAACACAGATATTAAATGTCTTATGAAGTTACCACTGATCCCCCAAGCCACACCTTCAACACCTGACATTGTATAGTACTTTCCCCTTGTTCTGTACAAAATTATCAGTCCCACAAGGATAAGGGCCATATCATCTCTAAACTTTTTTTAAATGTCTTCCAACATCTAACATAGTGATCTTCCTGTAGTAGTCACTGGTTGGTTGATTATTGCTGGTCCCAAGAGAAACTGAACATGGTAATGTGGATGGATCACTGAAAACCTATCTGTATTCCTGGAAATACTACTTAGGGCTCATAAATTAGTAACAGTATTGCAATGCAAAGAACAGCAGATTTTAGACTAAATTTTTTTAAAGTGGTTTCTGCTGACCTCTTATTTCTCACTAAGGCAAAATTTTGTAATTAAAGGAACATTAAAAAAATAAATCATATTGTATTATCAAATGATAAGAAGATTCTGAACATATTGAGAGAGAGCTGTTAGAAATATATTTTTCCTTCTCCAAGGTATTAAATAAATGCTACAGAATTGTGTAGCTTGAAAAATATGGATAGAATTTTCTATGGTAATAGTGACAGGTAGGAAGGGACTGATTTCTCAGTGACAAGTTATTTTTAAATAGGCATCCTGGCATATGGGCTAATCTTAGGAGTGGGTCAGGGGATTCATTCCTTTCATACGGAAAGATGGATAATGTACCCAAGTTTTAAATAAGATTTGATTTTTATCAAGATTTTTGATCACAGTCCATTTTCTATGCAGTAAGAAATAGAAAGGCAGGTAAAGTTATAAACTAAGTAACTAGAGCAATGTACCGTTTCCTTTTATATCTTGTTCAACAACTCTAACCAAAAAAAAAAATTTTTTTTAAAGACTGGTTCACACCATTTCAATCACACCAAAAGTATAACTAGTGATCAGCATGGAAGCTTTGACCTCCTTTGTTTGTGCCTGAATCAGTTCCCTCTTTGTTAGACAACTAGTG
Source organism: Myrmecobius fasciatus (assembly GCA_023553655.1). NCBI lineage: Eukaryota > Metazoa > Chordata > Mammalia > Dasyuromorphia > Myrmecobiidae > Myrmecobius > Myrmecobius fasciatus. The sequence continues at coordinate 171,406 of JAJPUD010000468.1, read as the reverse complement.
GTTCCACTTCCAGAGCGTCACCATATTAATACTAAACTTAATCTGGGCTTAGTCCACTTCATCCCAGATCTTTTGAGATCTGACTACCTCAGTTTCCCCAGTAGCTGTGATTATAGGAATATGACTCACCCATGTCCGATCTGACTAGTTTAGTGCACTGTAAAAATCTAGAAAAAGAAAGAACATGCAAATCCCTAGACCCATTAAGAATGCTGAAATGTTGACATTTATTCTAAGTTTAATGTGAAAAAAGGAAGAGAATCTAATCAACAAGCATTTATCAAATATCTTTGTGCCAGCTTCCATATTTGGCACTGGAAATACAGGAATAATAATACAGCAGAGAGCTGACATTCTAATGTAGGAGATAGCAAGTATATGTATAAGCATATACCAAATAAACATAAATGCAAGAAATAGAAAGTAGATAGAAAGAGGGAAAAATCAAGAAAAGCTTCATGTGTAAGTTCATGTTTGCATTAAACCTACAACTGGCAGCAGCTTTGAGAAATTTCATGAAAAATACGAAACAATTCAGATGCTAGATAACAAATCCTGGAGCACATGAAATTGAACTTGACATTGAGAAAGTTTGAATTAAATAACCAAATAATAAGAGATTCTGGGGGTAAAAGAGGAATAAATGCGTTTCATTCTTATTATTGCTGCAGTCCTAAGTGCTTATTATTCAATCATAGCATTTAGATGGAGGTACTTTCCTGAAGATAAGATGTACAACTGGGATCCCATCTGTTAGAAGAATGATCTTAAAAAAAATAAATCCCATGGCACTTTAATAAGGGCAGAGGTTGATGCTTTTGTTCCATGGATGAATCCCCTTTTCAGAAGCTTCCACTCCCCTCTGCCTCAGCATCTGGACAAGACCCTCTTTGTGAATAAGCATGAATATTTAAAAGTCCACACTCTATCCCTGTCTTCCATCATTTTCAAAGGAAAACCTTCTTCCAAAGTCATTTTTCTCCTGGGACCTGAAACATTTTGAGCTCACTTTAAAAAACAGTATTAGTTAACTTTGACAAACTGAATCAATTTAGTATTTACACAATTAGAAAGAATACTTGATGTGGGATGTTTGGTTTCCTAAGTAAATGCTGGCTTCTCACTTGAATTCCAACACAGATACCTCATTCAAATGAGTTGGGTGGTCTTGGGCAAGTTCTTTGTGGTTAATAAATTCCTCTCTAGAAAGAAAAACATCTGTTCCAGCACTGTTTTAGTATAGGAATTGCATATTGATGGTTGTTTATACCTAAGGTAATTTGTTTTAGATACTTTAGTAAGGTAAATAGTTAAAAATTGAGTAAAAATAGTTAGAAATATGGAGTTGGATTTCCAACTAGAATATAAATATAATAGAATATAAAGCTTTTTCTCTCCAATATCTGTAATTAGAGAAAAACAAACAGTTTTCTACTCTGCTTACTACCACTAGTTAGTTTAGCTGTACAACAACCTTAGGCAAGCCATTTAGCCTACTGGGAATTCAGATTTTCATGTGTAAAAAAAATTAGGAAAGTTGGATTAAATAATCTTTAAATTCCTCCCAGCTTTAAGCCTTTGGGAACTCCCAAACACGCAATGTTTATATAACATATTCTGTAGCATAATTCCAACATTAAAAATTAAAGTTCTATCTTGGATAACAGAGAAGGAAAACAACAAAAAATCCTGCTCCTTGCTGCTAAATTAATCCTGTGGACCAGTTAGTTATCTTATTCTTTCTGTTTTTGAATCTAGCAGAGTGCCTTGCACATAATACACATTCTGTGAATGAATAAATGAATGAATGTTTTATCAGTGCTTTTTGCAGTAAAGTAGAAATCCAAATTATAGTATGTGAGCATATTCTATGTATAAATGTAGCATACTAGATTTTGCAATTTGGTTTGATTTGTGGCTATTTTAAGGGCATTTTATGGTACATTAAGGGAAAAAACCACTTTGCCTCCAAATTAACATGAAAATGAAGGCCATTATTACACATTCAAGTGTTATTGTGTTTGGGAGTGAGTGGGTGTGACTAAACTTGAAAAAAAAATCTGTGGGGCCTAAAATGATGAAAAAATGACTTTCATTTTCACCAAAGTTAATATTGTCTGCTCCAATAATCAGGGAAGAAGCTAATCCTGGATTAGCTTTTTATTCTTCCTTCTTGGTAATGTTAGGATGGAGTGGAATGTTGTTGAATGAAAGGAATGGCTATTCAGAAGATATGTGAAAAACGAGTTCTGAAGACTGGGCCAAATTTTTATTTTATAGAGTGCTAAAGGAACTTTCGCACAGAGTTATGTAGGAGGTAATGTGGAAGAGAGAAAGGCACACAAAAAGAGGATTGGAATTTGTCTCCCCTCTCTGCTGCTTCTTAGAACAAATTATTTTACCTTTTCAAGGCCTTGTTTCCTCAACTATAAAATGAAAGGATTGGACCAAATGATTGCTAAGATCCAGCACTGTCCCATATTAAGAAGATGAGAACCTATTCTTTTTAAATTTAAAAAAAAATACAGTCTCCATCTAGCAAGCTAAGGAAAATGTGGGAAGGAATTAAGGATTCTTCCCCCATCTTCTCTCTTTCATTCTAATTCCAGTACACCCCCATGCCAGAAAAAAAAATAAATACACATACACATACACACAGAGAGTGAAGATTAGTGGGAGACCTCTGATATAACTTAATGATGTCAGATGCTAGAAAACTAGTGGCAAAAAAGCCGTGTCTAGAATAGCTACTTTTCAAGAAAATGTATTGGCCATAACATAAGACAGAAATGAAGCGCTTGTGTGTAGACATAGCCTAAATATAAGTAAGAAATGGCAGCAGTATGTAAAATGGACCTTGTGATTTCATTGATTTAGGAAACTGGAAAATCCCTCCATAAAAACATCCAGGGAACTAACTCCACTGTAACTTAGAGAGCATTACCTGAGGCACTGAGAGGTTACCATAGTAACTGAACTAGTCTATAACTTGCATATATGGAGTTGTTTGCATATTGCTTCTCCCATTAGAATCTGGGTTCCAAAAAAGGCAGGAACCATGTTTTTAAATTTCTTTGGGTTTCCAGTTCTTAGTACAGTGCATATAGTAAGCACTTAATAAATGATTGTTGATTAATTGATTGGTATGTTAGAGGTAGAATTTAAACCTAGCTCATTCTGTCTGTAAGGCAAGCCACTCTGCCTCTCTTGGAATGCAGTTCTATATTTTCTTTAAAAAGAATGTAATGCAAAAAATATTCAACCTTCTCATGGGATCTAAAGAAGTGGACAATATGTCCCTAAAAACTCTTTCTTTTTGAGTAACATTACTTGATATCATAGAAATGCTTTCTTGGATTTATCTTTTCACATATTATTATGCTGTAGCAACCTGAGAGGCATTATTATATAAGGGAATGAGCATTGGTAAAAAGAAGTTTTCTAAACTCTGAATCATTTCTTCATGATTTGAGGATATTTCCAAGTACTTTCTTGATTCTAAACATAGTTTCAATGTCAAAACCAATTGAAATGACCATCAAGTCTGTGATCCACAAAATTATAAATTATCAGCAGAATTTTTCCAAAAAGATTGTTTCCAAAATATTCATAAAATTGTAGATATCAGGCACTATATAGCCATCTAGTCACAAATCATTTTATTTTACAGTTGAAGAGATCTAGACCCAAGGGATTTGCTCAAATTTGTGCATCTACGGAAGCATTAAGATTTGAATTCAGGCAGCTAGATGGGGTACAGTAGATGGAACACAAGACTTGAAGTCAGGAAAAGTTGGGTTGAAATCCTGACATTTTAGCTGTGTGAGCCTAGGTAAGTCACTTAAAAGCATGAGCTCAAATCCTGACACTAGTTATGTGTCTGGGCAAGTCATTTAATTCTTTGTCAGCCTCTATGGAGATGATAATAGCACCTACCTCACAGGGTTATGCTATATAAATTCTTGTTATCGTCACCATCAATTTTTTACTGCTAAGTCAGTGCTCTACCAACTCTAGTTGGACTGTTATAAATCTCTTAATTGGTTTCCCTGCCCCTAGTCCTCCCCACTACAATTCATCATCTATCATCTGAAGTGATTTTCTTTTTTTTTATTAATACTTTTTATTTGCAAAACATGTATGGGTAATTCTTCAACATTAACCCTTACAAAGCTTTCTGTTACAAATTTTCCCCCC
>JAJPUD010000468.1:137785-167109 GCA_023553655.1 Myrmecobius fasciatus | reverse complement strand
ATTTCCACACATCATTTTTGTGCAGGAAAAATCATATCTACAAGAAAGAAAAATCAGATAAAGGAAACACAATGTAAGCAAACATCAATCAAGAGCATGAAAATGTTATGTTGTGGTCCACATTTCACATCCCTCTCTCTGGGTGTATATGGCTTTCTTCAGTGAACAATTGGAAGTGGTTTGAAACATTTTATTGTTGAAGGGAGCCATGTCCATCAGAATTGATTGTCATACAGTATTGTTGTTGCCATGAATAATGATCTCCTGGTTCTGCTCATGAAGTGATTTTCTTTTAGCACAGGTCTGACCAGTAATATTCCCCTGCTTAATAAGCTCCAGTGGCTTTCTAGGATAAGGGATAAGATATACTCTTCTCTTATTGGCTTTTAATGTCCTTCACAACTTTATCCTAAGTTGTCTTTCCAAGCTTATTACAGGTTTCTTCCCTTTACTCACTCTATGGTTCATGTAAACTGGTCGTCTTGCTTTTCTTCACACATGACATCCCCTCTCCATGACTTTATACATAATGTATCTTCTGCCTGAAAACCATACCTTCATCCCTTATAATCTCTAGCTTCCTTCCAAGTCAAGCCCCAACTTGTACAAGAAGCCCTTCCTAATCCTCAGCTATGTGAGCCTGGGCATCTACTAGTATATGTACATGTTGTTTTGCCCAACATAAGAATATAAGCTCATTAAGGGCAGTAGTGTCTCATTTTTGCCTTTGAATCTCCAGTGCTTAGCACATGGTAGACACTTAATAAATATTTGCTGGTAATATACTACTCCTTACCAAAAGTATTCCTTGCAGAATGCTCTTCTTAGACTAGTCCCATGCATTGCAGGACAATATTCTACAAGCATTTGATTCAAAAAAAACATTTACACAGCATCTGCTATGTGGAATGCATTTATCATGCTCGGCCCTGTGTGAAAAACAAAATATTGCCTGCCTTGGGCAGCTTACAGTCTAATAGGGAGGATAAAACCTTTACAGAAACAAGGGTAATAGGATAAGGTAAAATGTAATCAGGATAGAGGAAAGACCTATAAGAAACAGGAATGGGAGTGATTAGGGAAGAATGTCATGGAGGAAGCAGCACCTGACATGGTTCTTGAAGAAAGAAAGATTTCGTAGGAAGGGCCTTAAAGGATGTCCATTCCAGACATGGGGGATGACTCATCCTAATCCATAGAGATGGGAGAAGCCAAAAGAAGATCAAGAAACAGATTTCTCTTTTGGATGGAGCATACAGTACACGACAGGGAGAATGAAATAAGACTGGAAAAATTGCCAAGGGCCTTCAATGTCCAACTAGGGAATTTATGTTTATTCAGAATACGGCAGAGAACACTGGACAATTCTATAAGTGGTGGAGCCGATGACAAGATCAGATCTGTAAATTAAGAAGATTATTTTGGCAACTGGATGAAGAATGGATTAGAGAAAAGAAATACTAAAGATGGGGGAGTGGTTATGAGATTATTCCAAATCCAAGATGGAGGTAATGAGGGCTTAAACTACAATGGTGGCTGTATAACTGCAGTGGTAGAGAGAAAAGTAGGTGAGCCATACTTTGGAGACCAAATCTATAGGTCTTGGCAGTTAACAGTTGGTTGTGGGAAATAAAGGAGAGAGAAAAGACAAAGATGGCTTTATGCTTTAGAGACTGAGCAACAAGGAGGATGGCGTTGTCACCACAAAAATAGGAAAGTGTAGTGGAGTATTGTGAACTTCTTGAATGGTGATGGATAAGGATAGGAGTTTCTTTCATATAGAGACCTCTCAGATGAGAAAACTCATTTACTAATGTATGTTGGCCCCTTCTCTGCAGTGCCTAGTCTTAGGGAATAGTCTGAAGCACTGAACAATTAAATGACTTATTAATATCCCCAATATGGATCAGAGATGGGACCTGACCCCAGGTCTTCCTGGTTTTGAGGCCAGTCTGCTATACTTTATGCCATGATACTTCTTATTGATGTTGAACTCAAGTTAATAACAATATTAATGGTAATAATAATAGCTGATACAAGAGACACCAATTTTCTGACCACAACAGAAAGGGGGGAAAATAGTCTCAAATTCAAGAACTTTAATTTTCAGGCCTGTGAAAACTATGAATTGTGTTATAAGAAAATGTTTATTTTTTTTTCAGGACCAAACTGCTGGTATTACTGAATTCTCTGAGAGCAGAGTTTTGTCCCATCCTATTTCAGATTTTAGAAAGGCTAACAAAGACAAAATATTGGAACTGAGTAAGGGGAATCAATGTCACCAATTCATTTTGTCCTAATGTTTAATCTATGTAGGTCTTAAATTAGTTATGAAAAAATGTAGCCATGCCAGACCTTTTCATGTCACATCAATTATCGTGAATCCACCTTAATAGACCACAAGCAACAGCATCACTTCTTCCAAGTCCCTTATACCAGCATGCATAAACAACTCAAAATAAATTAGACAGGCAAAATTTTACAGTCTAATTCAATTCGACCTTACTTATGGAAATGTTATTGCTAAAGTCCAAAGAGCAGGAAATGAGAATTAGTAAAGTAATGAAGCATGATATTAGCTCATTGTTAGCTTGTTTGGTAGTCTGAGACAGACCTTAAGCAGGTGTCAGTTCAGGAGCTTCTTGTCTAAATTTTTGCTCTGTATTGAAATAAAAAGACTTATGAAACTCATGTTTGCCTATAAAAATCCAAACATATTTTGAGGTGGTGCTAAGCAGCTATGAATAAGTCAGGCAAAAGACCATGGTTAAAACAAACAAATGATTAACCTGGATAATTTGAGTACAAACATGAGCTAATTTATTTGTTTATTCTTGTTTCTCTTGGTCTGTAGCCATGAATACAGACTTTTTTGCCAGTCAAAACCTCTTAAGAGGTTTATTCATAAATGACTATTTAAAATCCAAACAAAAACAATAATAACTAAATAACATTTGATTTCACAATTATATTTTAAAGACTCAGGTTCACTAAATTGCTTCATTTATTCAGAAGATATATATTTTGTGTCTGGGAGTTCCTCTCCTCATCAATTAATTAATCTGCAAGCATTTATTAAATCTCTATTATGTTCTAGGAATTGTGCTAGCCAAAGAAGGCACAAAACAAAAAATGATATAACCCTTGCCTTCAGGGAGTTTTCATTCTATTGGGAGAAGCAGCACGTTCATATATGAAACATATAATATATACCTAAAGCCTGTGCAAAAAAAAGGAACAAAAAATATCCAGTGGGATAGAGAAGAGGCATTAATAAAACACTTGAATGGAGTAGAAAAAGTTTATTTAGAAGCATGTGTTTACATCTGATGGATGAGTGGAGCTTTGAAGGAAACTGTAATGTGCTAATAATGCAAAATCTCAACTTGGCCTGACCCTGCTCCTTTTGGACAGTTCTTGTCAATATCTTCCTATAAGTTTGACATGGGGTGTCAACCCAGTATGCTGGTGGTTTCTTGGGTTATCTTGACATGAAGTCCATAGCAGCAAAGCGCATAGGCTCTCTCTTCACTTGATCTTAATCTTAATGTCCAGCCATCATGTGTTTCTTTGGTAGTAGCTTTAACTCCAATTTTGCATTAGTATCAGTGGTGAAAATGCCAGCCAAGTCTGGTAAACTTATAATCATTATAAATAATGATTACTTAAGCTATTACCATCCTTGCCAAAGCCAATCTGAAAAGAAACCTAGTTAACTAGAAGAATTAGTCTAATTAGTTTCCTATAAGGCTGTTTCTTTGATGTTGTTTTAAAGTTATCCTTATTGATTAGCTGCAGCAAATTTTAAAATTTCATTGTGCCATTTGTATCATCTCTATACTGACATTGCCTCTTCTCAATTTCCTTCCCTTTATTATTTTTTTTTATTTCTTTTTTTTAAGCTAAGTTCACTTTCAGCTATTCATCTTAAGCCATGATTTATTTTTTCTCTTTTTTGAACTCTATTCTTGGTTTTCACCTTTATCAGAGTTTAATTAATCCTTGCAAAAAGCCAATTGACTTATTGCACCCAATTGAGTGAGGCTTGATTTAGTGAAAGAAAAAACAAAGTGGTTGTAGAGGCATCTGATTCAAGCCTACACAGAGTGAATTTTTTGAGAGTATGTTGACTGAGCCCTCCAGGAAAATCATTCAAGTCCTATTTCTGACAAATCTTAGCTATATGACCCTGGATAAATCACTTACTCTAAATGCTATATAGTCTAGGCAAACCAGAAATTATTGGCTTATATTGGAGGGAGTTTTTCAACTGGGAATTCTCTTTATCAAGGAAATAGCAGACCCAGTCTCTACCCCTATTCCTTTTGTGGTAAGAGATCTCATGTTTAGGGAGCATGTTCTAGTACTCAGTCTCTCTGGCCAGAAATAAGGTGAGCAAACTCGATGTCTTGGGAACAGGACCATATTGGCAAATAAGCTAGGTAAGATTTGAGGAGCTCCCATAATTTCAGAGTAGGTTACCTACTCTACTGGCCTTGGGGCATTGTCTATGCAGACTGTATTCTGAGGGCTCATCCTATTAAATCGTATGCTTCTTGAGGGCAAGAACTGTCTTTTGCCATTTTTTTTTTATTCCTAGCAATTAAGATTGTGTTTCATACATGGTAGGTGCTTAATAAATGTTTATTTACTGATTAACTGATTAAAGGGAAGCAAGAAAAGCTCCCCCCCCCCTGCACTTCTCAGCTTTGGATTTTACGAATGACTACTTGAATGAGGATCCCAATTCTTTTCAGTAGACATTTATTTATAACTCCTGGCTTAGCTCAAGTGCTAGTTCCTTTAAGAGACGTCTGCTTTTTTCTAGTTGGTCCAAGATAATAAAGGTCACCTCTGATCTTAATTTTATTTTTCATTTACTAACAATGAACATGACCAACTTTTATTTTCTTGTTGCCTTGATCTTTATAGTAACCATAAGTAAAATCAAACAGCTTTTTATTTCTAAAAGCTTTCAGTTTTTTTGAAAGACAGTAAAGAACTCAATTCTTTTTAATTAATAATTTTATTTTCCAGAGGATATGCTTTATGGATGCTTTTCATAAAGCTTGTATGTTGCCCTAGAACCACAGAATCTCAGCAATTAGAATAGGAATTCTCTCTCCCACATTAATCAATCAGTCTTTAAGTACCTACTGTGTTCCTGATTCACTGTTCAAGGCACAGAGAATAAAAACACGGGTTCAAACAATCTCTACTTATAGTGAGCTTACATTGTAATGGGAAGGATAATAAGCACAAGCATCTATAAGAATGGTCCAGAATTAAAATTTAAAAATACAAATAAGTATAAACTTCTTAAAGAGCAGGTAACTATGGAAAAATGGAACTTGCAATTGGGAGGGCAAAGAATCATGAAAGAGTTCCTATGGAAAAAGGCTCTTCAGCTGTGTCTTAAAGGAAGGATTTCTGTGAGGTGGAAGTGAAGAGCAAATGCTTTCAGGCATAGAGATACACCATTGCAAAGAGATGGCACTTGGACTACCATGTTTCTGACAAGGTACATTCAGCCTATGCAAAGGGAGACTTGGGAAGGAAAGGATTGTAAGCATGTGTACCTGGTGATGAGACTCTTGGACTTAATTAGAAAGTAGCTTTTTAAAAATGAACCCACAACCAATCACAGCTGAAGGGATGCCCAGTGAGAGTTTGGTTTCTTTGGGTCAGATACATAATACCATCATATCCACCTGAGAAGAGAAGGAAAAAAGGTCCAAATACTGCCCTTCTGTAGAGCAGCCTTGGAATGAAGTACTTGTACAGTAAAGGGCTGGATTGTAGAATCACTTCCCTGGGAGGTGCCTTGGTGTCTTCTGAATGGATATAAAACTCTCAACCATTTAATTAACACTGAGAATAAACACAGTTCCTAGTCCTAAAATAATCTGAGCATCCACACGGCAAGTGTAGCCAAAAAACAAAACCAACAAACAAAAACCAAAACCCAAGTTATCAAGCTTTTAAAAAGCCTACTTTGCATTTCTCCATTTCATTTGGCTTTCATGGAAGTGAAATAATAAAATAACATCTCTCCTCAGAACTGAGACAGCTTCAACCAGCCTGATCAAAGAGATAGGGCCTGCCAGGGCCATTAGGACTACCATCAAGCCAACTCCATAGATGCTTTTAACCAAATTATAGACTCCCTGAGGTGGAAGAAACATGGAAGGCACTGATTTCAGCCCTTCTCCAAAGCCTGGATTCTTTCATGGTTATCCCTGACGAGGGCTCTTCTAGCCTCTCCTTAAATCTCTCACAAGACCACCCTTGATTTGGCTTTCATGCAATCTCATAGCACTTTGGGCTCCTCTTGGGCTTCTATGAGAGATGAGAACATATGTTCTTTGACCTTTCTTTGCATCTCCAGTATTTGGTACAGGTGCCTCAGGCATGGTAAGGGATTACTGGCTGACAGAATTTGCTGTCTGTGTGCCGCAAGTGTGCTCTTAATTTGTTTTTTTGTGTTTGTTTTTGTTTTGAGGAGAGGTAACAAGTGGTACAATGCAGAATGCTGCCTGTCGAGTCAGGAAGACTGAGTGACCCTGGGCTAGTCATTTACTTCTATCTGCCTTTTATAATCTGTAAATTAGGAATATTAATTGAACTTATCAGGGTGATTGGGAGGCAAACTTCAAGGCACTATATAAATGCTAGTTACAAGCCAATATGGACCACCTTGCATTGCTCTGGAGCACACAGTTGACAATGGAGGCTAGAGTGAATCTGGAGAAGTGTGAAAGAATGATAAGGTTTGTTGTAAGAGGATCAGTGGAAAGAAAGAAAAATACCAAGGTAAAGAAGAAAGAGGCAAGATAGCTATCTCCACGTGTTTAAAGGATCGGATGTGAAAAAGGGAATCAGCGTGTTCTTTGTGACTTCCTTGAGGAAGAAGAAATAGGTCCAACAGGTAGAGTTTAAGAGGAGGCAGAATGTCATTTAATTCAATCACCAACAGAGTTAATTAACTTAATTAATTAACTGGGTATATGTTAAGAGCTCTTTATTTGTCAGGCATTGTCCTAGGAAATAAGAATGTTACAAAGTATGAATTAGACATAATAATGGCCCTCAAAGAAATCACAATATGGAGGAGTGACAAAGGAGTAAGAATGATCAAGACATTTAGTTTAATATTTTGAAAAATGCCTGATTTTGTTGGCAGAGGTTTTCTTTCTTTGGCTACAGATTGTAATCCCTCTACATCTTACGAGGCAATTTCATTTATCCATTTTTTTTTATCCATTTGATTTTATCTATTCATTTATCCAAAAAATTTCACTGGTTGGTAGCCAGTCCTCAGGTGATAAGGATCCAACACATACATAGCATGTGTAATACAGAATAAAATAATCTAAAAACATAAAAGAAGGAAAGAGGTCTCTTACAACTCTCAAGTTCTGTGGTTCTGTTATATGGAAAGAATGAATGTTTATTGCTTTTTCAATTTTAGGACTATTCTGAATAAATCTATACACATAGCTGTATACTAATTTAGAACTTGGATTTACTCCAGAGAGAGAGACCTTCTATTCTGAATTGGGCCAGAACTTAGAAGGCTTCCAACACCATGAACATGCACTCTGCTCTGATTCACCTCATATAATTTGGTGGGGAGAAGGGCTCTTGATTAAATGCATCAAAGGGACATGTAGGTAGGGCAGTGGGTAGAGTGCCAGGCAGAAAGATTCATCTTCCTGAGTTTAAATCAGGCCTTAGGCGCTTAACTAGCTATGTGATCCTGAGCAAGTCACTTCTGCTTCAGTTTTCTATAAAATGAGCTGGAGAAAGAAAAACAATCACTAAATCACTTTAGTATCTCTGCCAAGAAAACCCCAAATGGGGTCATGGAGAATTGGACACAACTGTAAAATGACTGCACACACACACACACACACACACACACACACACACAATCTACCAGGGAAGTGAAGATTCTTCAGAGAGGATTTATTCCCAGGAGCTCTGGTCACAGAACAGAACAGAAAGGAAGTTGGCAGAGATAGGAGTCTGGCAGAACTTCATGATCAGAGAAAATATATGTTGAAAGCTACAATGGCTTGGAATATGGAACATGACAACTGAGTTTGTGTATCATCTCAGAATAAGACAAATAAAGGTAAAAGAAGCTTATTCCTCCAGAGTTAATCAACAGAGGATGATTCTTTTTGACCATAAAAGTTCATGAAGATAGTCATACTAAGGAGTGAAGGGGTTGAGATCTGTCTAGGAGGGAGTGCTCAGTGATGAAGCATTGAAGAATTGATATGACCTGAATTCAGATACAGCCTTAGACACCAGCAATGTGATCCTGGGTAAATCCCTTAACTGTTGTCAGCCTTAATTTCCTTGTTTGTAAAAATGAAGATAGAGTCCCTGCCCCACAACTGTTGTGAAGATAAAATGAGATATTTGTAAAGTACTTTGCAAACCTTAATGTACTATATGAATGATAATTATTATTATTATTATTGCATATGCAACTAGCATTGTTAGAAAGTGCTATTCACCTCAGAGGGAGAGATTTTCTGGCATTAAGAATGTGTTCATTTATTTTTTAAAAGAATACTGAAAGGTTTTTCATCTTGTACCTCATGTTGTATGTCATACCCTAGGCAGTTGTCTCTTTGGCCTTAGAGAAACGCTTCTGTTTCACTGATATTTATTTTTGCTAAATTTGCATGGAGATTTCGGTTTGGGTTTTTTTTATTTGTTTGTTTTGGTTTTTTTGATAAAAGTTAACTCTCTGTGTTTGGTATAACTGTCTATACTTTCAGGAACAATCTCCCTACAAAGCAAAATCTCCAAAGCTAGTCATGTTTAAAAGGAATAGTACATTTGTAACAATGCCAGCTTGTGACTCATTAATAAATCATTTGCCAGTGTTCTCAGTCCTTTGTGAAACTAGAGTTCCCCTAAATTGGATTTTCTCTGATTTCCCCTCATCCCTTAGCTCCCTTGGGTAAAGCTCTTGTGGAGCTTGATATAAATCCAGCAAAGACAGGACTATATTTACTCAGTTGTGAGAACAAATTGGACCCATGGGATACTGTACTTTCCTCATAGTTAGTTATGCCTTATTACATTTGTGCCCTTCCCGCTTCCTTAATTCTATTTCTTTTTTCATTCTTTCCATTGAAATGGCAGCCTTTCATTTTCAATCTGGGTAAACAGCAAGTTTGCCTGTGTAACTGTAGATCCAGGTTATTTTGAGAAAAAGTCAACATAGGAACTACTAGTTATCTGTTGAAAAATCACTGTGAGTTAGAGCCAAGAACAAGTACAATGGATTCTTTCCTTTTGTCACTATTTAGAATAATTACCACAGAGTTACTGGCAAAGACCATTGCTACCCTTGGCAATGCTTAGACTTTTGGATTTGAGATAAAATTAAAAAGTGATGTTATCCTTTTTATATCCTTTATTCTTCTACTATCTAAGCAGGAAAAATGATATCAGCAATAAGGTAAAGAGTATGGAGAAGAATAACATTAACTCCCATTTAACAAATTCAGCAAAATAGATATTGATTAAGTACGTACTGTGTGCCAAGGCCCCATTAAAGTCATTTTTTGATACCTTGTTATGGTGGCCCAGAGTTCTCAAAGATGCCAGTAGGACATAAACCTTTAGCTTCTTCCCAGTTGGAAAGGCTTTGGAGAGGAGCCCAATGACAACCTGGCCCTCTCCCTAGCTAAGAGAGTGAGCTTTATCACCAAAGGTGGACTAGGTTATGAAATTTTTTTTATCCAAACCAACTGATGATAATTGTCACGAAGACATGACAAAAGGGATGAAGAGGGTGGTGGTGTACTCCAATGGAGGATGTATCTTGAGTGACAAAGTCACAGATCTCAGACCTTTTGAAATGCATGCAAGGGACAGTGCTAGACAGGGAGATAGGGTGAGAGAAGCAAAGGGGCTTGAAGAAAAACAATGGAGTTTCTGCCCATTAAGCAGCATACAGGGGGGCAGGCAAAAGGAGATAAGACTAATAATAACAATAGTAACTCACATTTTTATGAGATTCTCTTCACCACATCTCTGAGAGGTTGCATAAATAGCATGATATTTTTTGCAGATGAGGAAACTAAGGGTCAAAGAATTAACTCAACCAATATCACTCCATAGATCTGAGCCAAGCTCAGCAGCCCTTGGCAGAGAAAATAGCTAAGTTCAAGTCTCACCACTGACACATACTAGCTATGCAATTGTGTAATCATGGGCAAGGAACCTCTCCGGTGCCTTAGACAACTCTCAGGGGCTCTAAGTTACAGATGAGTCAGTGGAGCATCTTAGACTAGACTAGTCTAGACCATACAACACACACCACACATCACAATGTGTTGGTCCCATCCCATTTCTTCCCATCTGTACTACACCATCCCATACCGCATACCATGCTACACAATAACACATCCCACATACTATGCTGTATTCTCCACACTCTCTCATACCATACCATACTGTACCATACCTTTTTCATATCTCCCTGTAGTGTTTAACCCCAATGCACTGTATTTAATAAAAACCCAATAAATATTATTTTTGTTTTCTTGGGAAAAAATGAATCAAGGGAAAGAATCAGTAAAAAAAAAAATTGACTGTTTTGAGTAGTCAATTCATTAAAAATGGTTGATTTTGTAGTCCCATATTGATCTGACTTTCCTTGCTTTCTTCTCTTAGAATAACATTAATATATGCAGTTGTGATCAGTGAATTAAAATTCAGTGTGCTAGAGTCTATAGATGTAAGAGATGAATGAGTTTATATGAACTACTACAGAACTTGTTTAATAAACTCTGTTTATTAAGTACAGTGAGTGTTCTACTTGGCACCATTTTGGTGCTTAGGGCCTCAGGGCTTACTTAACCTCATTTGGTCAATGATATCTCAAGTCCTAGCATGGCACAATTGGATTGAGGAAGGGAGCTGATTGAAAAAGTTCTCTCACATGGCAAAATTTGTCTAGAAGCAGATGGCTGCTTCTGTCAGTGAAGATGGTATCCTATTATTCCAGTTATTAGAGTAATTTGCTCTTTGAGTATCTAATATTTATACTTAGAAAAGGAAGTATTTCTAAAATAATGGTTTTCAAAATATTAAAGTCCTCTAGTATATTTTGACTTGTATAATTTCATTTTATATATACCTAAAATTATTTATCAGGGCAGTACAGCTTAATAGAAACACAGCTGGATTTGGAATCAGGAAGCTCTAAACTCAAAACTTGCTTCTTAAAATCTTTATTTCCTCAAATTCCTCAATGTTAATTGTATTACCTACTCCATAGGATCATTATTGGGAAGGTGCTTTGTAAAAACTAAGTGCAGGCCGTTTTTACCAACCTGCCTATGGAGCATATTTCTTTTTATGAATGGAGTGACATTGAAAAATCAGTACCAGAGTGTTTCAGTTTTCTTTTTTACATAGCCATGGAGGCCACAATCAGAATGTACCTAGCATTTAGTCAAAATGCACTTTTAGCTGGGACCAAATTGCACCTCAACTCTTAGAGCAGTTTAAAAATGACAACTCTTTCCAGTGGGGATGGGGGATTGATTAAGGCACTTAAGGTTCTCTTTAGGTTCCCACTCTCACCTGCCACCTGAGTAGGAGCCATTGTGCAGAACACTGACCCACGCTGTCCAACAGTACCCTCCCTCCTCTTGTGGTTTCCATAATTGGCACTTACTTGTTTCTGAGATACAGAGATGAAAGGTTCGAAGTGAGTTCAAAGTACTGTATTATTATTGTTATGAAAGAATCTCTCTGGCCCTTTGCTGGATCTTGGCTAACCCGCACACTGTGTAGTGGAGTCAGACAACATCTGCCAAATCTGATGAGACAGAAATTTTCTGTCTGCCTCATTCACCAAGGCTCAATTCTGTGTTGCCACATCACAGAGCAGAAACCTAGTTAAGGAAAGCCTCACTAACTCCTTCACTTTGAGAAGAGAAGGTACACTACCTGGATATTTTCATCCTAGTCACAGAGGATCAAGGAAAAGCTGAGTCATGCTAATTTGGTGCAAACGATGTTTTAAAATAACTTTTTAAAAAAATACAAATATGCTTACTGAGGGACACCATGGTGTAGTAGATAGAAAGTTGATTCTAAAGCCAGGGAAATCTGAATTCAAGTCCTGCCCCAGACATCCCAATTATTGTTAAATATATTAGAATATATTCTATTATTCTATAGAATATAGAATATACAATACCATCCTTTCTCAGATGCACAGCCTAAGAATCATCCTGGATTCTTCACGCTCTCTCCCCCTGTAAATCCAGTCTGTTGCCAACACCTGACAGTTTCATCTTTGCATTATCTCAAATACACCCCCTTCTCTCTGACGCTTTCCCTCATCACTTCATGCTCTGAATATTACAATAGCTGCTGGGGCAACTACCTGCCTCAAATCTCTCCCCACTTTAATATGTTCTCCATTCACTCACTGAAGTGATTTTCCTAAAATGCAGGTCCAGTCAACACCTCCCTATTCAATAAAACTCCAATGGTTCCCCATTACTTCCAGGATCAAATACAAAATTCTCCTTTTGGCAGTCAAAGCTCTTCATAGCCAAGCCCCCTCCTACCTTTCCAGTCTCCTTCCACCTTATTCCCTGACTGGTTCTCTTCAATCCAGTAGCACTGGTCCCCTGGCTATTCCATAAACAAGACACTCCCATCTTTTGGCTACAGCCATTGTCTCTGGCTGTACCCCCCAAACTGCAATGTTCTTCTTCCTCTGCTCTAACTCCTGATACCCTAGACTTCCTTTCAGTATCAACTAAAACCTCAACTTCTACAGGAAGCCTTCCACAACTTTTCTTAATTTCAATAGCTTCTGTTAACTATTTTTATAAATTTATCCTTTATAATAGCCTATATTGTGTGTATGTATGTGTATGTGTATTTGCATATTTTTCCCTCATTAGATTGTAAACTCCTCAAGGGGAGGGACTAACTTCTATCTCTTTTAGTACCCTGAGCCAAACAACCTGTTTATGCACCTGGAACATAGTAGATGCTTTACATATATATATATATATATATATGTGTGTGTGTGCTTTTTATATATCTATATCTATAGATAGAAATATAGATGCTTTATCTATCTATCTAGATATCTATATCTATATATCTATATCTATATCTATATCTATATATTGACTGACATATCCTGTCTGTGTGATTCAGGGCAAGTCGCTTAGGTGCTGTAGGTGCCAACTTGCATTAGTTTAGGGAATTTTCTATTTCATTGAAATCAAAGCTCCTATCCCTATGCCTGGGTATAGCAAAAAAAAAAAAGACTTTTACCTGAATTTGGAGTCAGAAGAGTTGTTTGAATTGAGTATCTACCTCTTACTACTTGGGTGACCTTGACAAGTCACTTCACTTTTTTTTTTTTTTTTTTTTTTTTGCCATAGTTTTTTCATCTGTAAAATGAAGGGGTTGGGTCAGATGACCTCGAAGTTCTCATATGTTCTATGACTCACTATGACACTAATGGTTAGAGGAACAGAAACATTTTTACCAAATATTGGAAAATTAGAGATACTTCATTGCATCAATGATTTCACTGATATAGGTATTCCCTTCAGTAATGCAGATCATAACCCATCTTTGCTTGCCATTCTGAGCATGACATGATTACTTTTATCCATATCTTCCTATAAAGAGTCACTACACAGGGTCCATCCAATATTCTGGAGACTTAATTCCTTGTTTCTCTTGCTATCATGAGGGTATCAATGGCATGTATATTCATGCAGTATATCCGTAGATTGTCCCTGTAAAAAAAGCATGACTTCTTGCTATGTCTGATGTTTTTTTTTTTAAAATTTTCAGTATAAGGAATACATTTATGTACTTAAACCCATGATACTAATAGCTAACATTTATATAGTGCAAAGCACTTTATATGTGTGTATACATACATATATTTTTTTCACAAAATCTCAGGGTAGTAGGTGCTATTATTATACTTCTTTTGCAGATGTAGAAACTGAGACTGATAGAAGTTCCACAACTTACCCGGTCTCCCACAGCTAGGAAGTGTCTTTCTGATTTCACATCCATCACTCTATTCAGTACACTGCCTAATTGCTTCCATCGCTGCACCCCCATTACAGGCTTCCTCTAAGACTTACTCATGGTGAAGAACTCACCCTAGGGGTTTAAAGGTTATGTCAGTTGGACATAAATTCTGGCAAGATCTTCAAAGGATTTGAATACAGTCAAGAGACAGACCATATTTCTGTTATGAGGGCCAGCCTAGCAAAGTCTGGAGAAGCTCAGTACCAGAAAATTGACCCCTAGATGATGAATGTTTTAACCTCAGAAACTCATGAGTCCACTAGGGAATGCAAAGATTGTCAGCCACATAAGTCATGGCAGTATCCAATCAATCAATAGGTATTTATAAAGTGCCTTTTCTGTGCCAGCTATGTACTAAGACTGGTGGATGCAATGAGAGAAGCAAGGAAAACCCTGATCTTATGGAGCTTTTATTTTACTAAGGAAGCAATAGGAGAAATTAGGAAAAAAAAAAATTAGAAATTGTAAGAGGTGCCATTTTGCTAACACTAAGAGATAGAGATGAGAGTAGAGAGAATTCCAGAATTCATTGTACAGCCTGTGCATAGGAAAAGAAGCTAGGAGGTAGAATTTGGGGTATGGGAAATACATTGATGATATCTCAAATACTGGGAGAATAGAAATATATTGAGGTGCATGTTTTATAAGTGGTCATATATTAATTATAAAAGATAGTCTTATTTTTCTTTTTCTATAGAAAATGTCCATGTGATTTCAATATTTTAAGCATAAGGGCAAATAAGATTGCATATTATAATTGACTACATATATCTATATATTCATACCTATATGGGTTAGTTATACTAGCAAAATTAGGAAAAGATGAATATTTGAAATTCACAGGCAATCTATTTTTTTTTTTTTACCAGTAATATCAATCATTTCCATCCAGGGAACTTCCTATCAGAGATGTTTAAAAAAGGCAAAATTCACTACTTTGCCTTTCATCTCTTCTGTTTCCTCTGAGTAGTTTCTAATGAACAGAGAAATGGCTGCAAAGTAGGAAGCATGAAGAAATCAAGACTGGAGAATGGGGCCTACATCAACCCCCTGAGAGGAATCAAGAGTAGCATAAAACCCTGTTGAGTTTTTCTCACCATCATAAACACTATACCTATGAGACATGTTTCTTTGGCACAGTGATTTACAAAGTTTAATCATGCTGAATGGGCTGTCTTTGGTGATTTCACAGCACCAGGTTGAGGAAGATGGGGGCATTTTCCAGGCAGAACATATGACAAGGATATAAATCTGAGGCACTCATTTAAAAAAAAATTATGGAACTGAGGTGCACAAGGGATCACCAGAATATAAATTAGACCCTGTTATGTTCAATGTCTTCATTAATGACCTGTATAAAGGAATTGAGAATATGTTCATCGAATTTGCAGATGATGCTAAATTAAGTGAGGTTGCTAATATTGCGGAAGATAATAATAAAATTCAAAATGACCTTGACTAATTAGAAAATTGTTTCTACAAAAACATAACAAAATCCAATAGAGACAAATGCAAAGTCATTCTCTTAGGAACAAAAATAAGAATCCGGGATAGGGAAACATTTACTAGGCGAGAGAGAGAGAGAGGGGGAGTATTATTAAAAAAAAAAAAAAAAAAAAGGTCCTTAGTGATCCCAAGCTAAATGCATCAGCCTAGTTCAAAAAAATAGTGTGAGATTTGAATATATGAAGGCGAATGTGACATGGCATGCTATTTGGGGGATTTTTGTTTGTTTTAGTTATGCCTGACTCTTTGTGACCCCATTTCACAGTTTTTTAGCAAAAGTACTAGAGGAGTTTGCCAATTTTTTTTCCCCCTCTTGCTCTTTTTACATATGGGACTGAGGCAAATGGAGTAAAATGATTTGCGTAGGATTACACAGCTAGTAAGTATCTGAGGCCAGATTTTAACTCAGGAAGATGAATCTTCCTGACTTCAGACCTGACATTTTATCCACTGAACCACTTAGCTGCCCATAGCATGCAATATCTGAAACTAATTCTTTACCTATATTATATATTAATTATGCCTTTATCAGAATAGTAGTAATAATTTAAAAATAATAATGATGATGATAATTTCTGCATATGGTATTTTATATTTTACATAGTGCTCTACATATATTATTTCATTTGAATTTTATAGTCAACTTAAAGTCCATGGTGACCAAAAAGGCTCTTGCAATTTTAGACTGCATTGAAAAATTCTGAGTATCTAGAGCAAGGTAGTGATCATGTTACTTTGTTCTGCCCTGCTCAGACTACATCAGAAATATTCAATTCTGGACATCTTATTTTACAAAGGGCATTGGGAGCTAAAGAGTATCCCAGTGAGGGGAATAATGATATTTAAAGGATTAGAGACTATACTTTTGGACAGTCTGCTAAAGGATTGCTATATAAGGATAGGTTGCCTGTATGACTGGGCTGCTTTCCAGTCCTGCATTTCTGTGACTTTTTGAATAGGATGCTTATCACTTTTTCTTTTAGTCTGTGAAGAATCAAACACAAGAGAATAGGCTTAAGTTTCAAAGTGGGAGATATGGGAGAGCAGTTTTTATTATCTAGATTGTACTTTTACTGTATAGCCTCAACTCCTGGGCTTTTTTTTTTTGTTTGTTGTTGTTGTTAAGAATAGACACTGATAATCACTGGGCATGATAGTGCATGATTATAGTCCCTGATACTGGGAAAACTAAGGCTGGTGGATCACTTGAGCTGAAGTGAAGTTAAATTAATATGGTAAAGAAAGCAGAATGGGGAGCAGAATATCTGAGGAGGAGTGGAGCAACTTAGATGAAAAATGGATCAGGTCTAAGCTTCTGCATTTCCAGGCTGAGTGAATCCAGTCTCAGAAAGAAAAAGAGACAGAGACATAGAGACAGAAACAGAGACACAGAGAGACACACACAAAGACACATACACAGAAAGAGAGACAGACATAGAGACATTCACAGAGAAAGGAGAAGGGGGAAAAAGAGAAAGGAATGAGGAAGGAAGGAAGGAAGGGAAGGAGGGAGGGAGGGAGGGAGGGAGGGAGGGAGGGAGGGAGGGAAGGAAGGAAGGAAGGAAGGAAGGAAGGAAGGAAGGAAGGAAGGAAGGAAGGAAGGAAGGGAGAGGGAAGGAAAGGGGAAAGGAAAGGAAAGGAGGTAAAGGGAAAGAAATGGAAGGGAAGGAAAGGGAAGCAAAGGGAAGGAAAAGAAAGGAGAGGAGAGGAGAGGAGAGGAGAGGAGAGGAGAGGAGAGGAGAGAAGGGGAGGGCAGGGGAGGGGAGGGGAGGGGAAGGGAGGGGAGGGGAGGGGAGGGGAGGGGAGGAAAGGGGAGAGGAGAGGAAAGGGGAGAGGAGAGGAAAGGAAAACTAAAACTGAGCTAACTATAGACCTTTGATGGCTTGTGTAATTAGGATCATAGATTTGAAGCTGGAAGAGACCTCAGAGACTATCTGGACCCATTTCTTTCATTTTATAGATCTAGAAGCCAAGTCCTAAAAGCTTGCCAATGTCACAGATCTAGTATGTGACCAACTTGCCATGTCCTTTTACTCTAAATCCTAGCATTCTTTACACTGGACTATGTTTAGATGTGCTCTGATTGAAATAATTGAGGACAGAACTAGATAAGCCTTGGCCCCATCTTCTAGGGAGAGTATGTGATGCAGAGTTTTGTTTTTTTTTTCCCCTGGGACCTTCACCATGCAACATTAATTTGCAAGTTAAAACTCATGTTGCCATCTAGTACCATTCAATAGTGATCAGTGTTTTGTTATTTTTGGAATTCAGTGAGAATTCAAACATGTTGCCAGTATATTGCAGTCAAGATTCTGTGATGTAGCTTTTCATTTTACTTATATGGTAGTTTGTTTTTAGTAATATATTTTAAGATTTTAAGAGTTCAGCTAGCTCTTAAACATAAAACATGAAGAAAATATTATCTAATGACATGGTAGGAAAGTAAGGCCTGTTTCTGTCATCTTCATTCTTTCAGAACTATACCACACTTCTGAACTTGAGTAAAACCTCCATTTTCAGACTACTGAGCTGAAGGGGCATTATTATGAGATCTTTTATCTCAAGCCAAATATCCACTGATGTTAGTGGGAATCTAATCTGAATAAGAATCATAGAGTCAGGCACATGATCATTACTGGGACTCCTAATAGTAGTAATCTTTCATGTCCGTTTCTTATCAGAAAATGGGGGTAATTGTATTTGCCTATCCCAGGGGTATGTAAGATATAATTATTGAAAGTTGATTAAAAAAATAAAAAGCTTGGGAGATCCCTTCAGGTGCTTTTTCAGTATGGACTGATTACCTTCTTTTCTCCCCAATAGGCAAAGACCACAACCACACTGTTGCTTCCAATTAAAGATGCTAATGCAAACCCAAACCCAGTTTGTCCTTTTCCATACATTTACATGAGTCATGGAAGTCATTACAAAATTGTCACTATTAACCTCCTTACCGAAGCAAAAGAAGTGCAAAGATCCTAGTTTTTGTGTAATTTTTATCCTGATGTAAAAGTACTTAAAAAAAAGAAAGAAAAAAGCCTCCTGATGCTCACTTCTAAGATAGGCAGCTTTATGTAATGGAAAGAGTATTCAGTTTGCAGCCTGAAGACCTTGCTTCAAATCCTAACTCTCATGTAAATTAGGTCATCATAAGGTTTCTATAATTTAAAGGCTCTGAGCCTCAACTTCCTGTATTATTTCATTTGAAATAATAAGTGTTTTGCAAACTGTAAAGAGCTATGCAAATGTAAACTACTATTATGTTTTTTTTTTAAATCATTGCTGCCTCCTGTTTTTACATTAACTTTCTTTCCAAATAGATCCTTCCCTTCCTACTCAGAATGCCATTCCCTGTGACAAAGAATGTAAAAGAAAGAAGAAAAAGAATACTTTATCAAAATTAATTAACACATCAGTAGCTACATCTATTATTTAATACCTCTGTGAAGATTGGGAGTAAATGCATTTTTTTCATTTCTTTTTGGGAACTAAGCCTGATGATTATAATCATGTAACATTCAATTTTGGTTTTGTTGTTAGTAGTGGCGGTCTTTTTTTCATTTACATTCTTTTAGTCTGTTTCCTTTTTTCTGTTTACTTTGTTTTGTATCAGTTCATGTAAGTCATTCTATGCTTCTTTGTATTCATCATATTCCTTTTTACAGAACTGTAATAATGCATTACATTCATGTGCCATAATTTGTTTGATAGGCATTTATTTTGGTAAATTACTATTTTTACTAATACCATACTCATAAAAATTTATGTAGGGGTGGTATTAAGCTGATATCTTTCTAGTAGTCTCTTTTTTTTTTTTTCCTAATAGTACTGTCTGCAAACTGCATTGTTTTGGAGACTTCATTTCTTTGAGATCTCAGGATGCTTTTAGAATTGTACATATAGATTGTTTCTGTAAACTCTGTGTGTGTGTGTGTGTGTGTGAGAGAGAGAGAGACAGAGACAGAGACAGAGACAGAGAAACACACACATAAATACATACCTACAGAGAGAAAGAGAGAATAAATTATAAATATCTCTGATGTAAATATGTTCAAAAGAAAAATCAGGTTTTCCTTTTGAAGATGGCATTCTAAAGTAGACTGAGTGCATCTTCACAGTCACAGTCACATAGTTGATTAGGAGATCTAGAGAATACCTGAGTCTATCATGTCTTTTATTTGTTGATCTTATTTTTATTTTTTTTTTATTTTTTCTTTTTTCTTTTTTTTTTTGCTGAGGCAATTGGGGTTAAGTGACTTGCCCAGGGTCACACAGCTGTTACGTGTCTGAGGAATACAAGTTACTTTTTTTTTTTTTTTTTTTTTGCTTTTTGCTGAGGCAATTGGGGTTAAGTGACTTGCCCAGGGTCACACAGCTAGGAAGTGTCTGAGACCAGATTTGAACTCAGGTCCTCCTGACTTCAGGGCTGGTGCTCTAACCACTGCGCCACCTAGCTGCCCTGTTGATCTTATTTTTAAAAGCATTTGACTCAATTGTGTATATGTGGACTTAATTGTTCCTAGGAAACACATGAATGCATACATACCTGTGTGTGTGTATATACATATATATGCATATATACACACATATATGTATATATACACAGACAAATATGTACATATATATATACACACATATATATATAACACACACAAGACTCCATGACAGTTACAAACAGAAAGTAACCTTGCTGTACAAACCACTAAGGATAAACCCCAAAGGAAACATCAAATTAAGAGACACATGATCACACAAGGTAATCTGCCTTAGTTAATGTCCTATACAGATTAATTACTCCTTGATCACATAGAACTGCCATAGCTGATTTTTCTTGCAAAGGACATTATATTGATTACAGTGAACCCTAGAAGACTAATTACAAGGGTTTAGACCCAAGATCCCTGAAAATTAAAGCAGTCTGGTTATCTACTCACAAAACCAAAGTGGATAAAAAACACATATAACCCAGATTATGGTATGTAGTTCAGTGGGACATTTACTAAATTAAGATATCACCACATGTGTCTGGAATAAGTGCTACAGTTGGTAGATCCAAAACTGAATAGGAGGAAGAGATGGGTCAACTTTGCTTTAGGAAAATTGCCTACAACTTTCAGTGATACCAAATTTATCACAATTATTATAAAACCCATGTTCTTAACACTTACATTCTCTGTAGAGGACCAGCTTTGCAGTCACAAAGACCTGTGTTCAAGTCTATCTCTGACACATACTAACTTTGTGACCATGATCAAGTTGCTCAACCTTTCATCCCTCCCATCCCCCCCTCCCCGGACTCTCTAAGACTGTATGTTACAAATGAGTGATTAGTTATAGCAGTCTGACTTTTTACGTCAATGAATTAATGTAATTGATAAAACCAGATATATGAATATCTGTTTAAAAATGCTATTTGACTATGAATTTTGGAATGCCAGGATCCTTGATTTGAGAAGTATAAATGTTGCAAAAAGGTGACCCAAAGGCTAATGGAAGAATGAAATTGGTGAGTAGGTCGTATCAAATTATTAATGCTGAGAAACTTGCCCATGAAAAGTGGTATAAAGAAATCATCACCATAAAAGTATCAATAATGAGGGCTAATAACTTGCCAAGAAAGGATCAGAGGAAAACTTCTAGTAATTAGATGGATCTTTTGTGAAGAATTTTTGGAAAAACATGGGAAAAAATTGCACAGTATTAGAAGCTTCTGGCTGAGATCTTGCCACTTGAGAAAGTAGTCATATTGATAAGATAATAAATCAGAGATTAAGGATTAGAAGAAACTTTAAAAGATCTTTTTATTTCACTTTTTTATTTATAGATGAGGAAACTGAATCCTAGTGATGTAACTTGCTCAAGGTCACACAAATAGTAAAAATCAGACATAGGATTTGAACTCAGATCAGTTGAATGAGCTTTGTATTGTACCACACTCCTTATGCATCAAGGCACCCTGAGACAGCTCCAACCAACTTGATCAGCATCTCTCCTCAGAGCCCAATGGAGACAACTCAGGGTCCTGAACCCAAGAACCTTTGTAATAGCAAGGCTCCAGCTCAGTGACTTCTGCCATCATTCTGGGAAGCAACAGTTATGGAGATGTAGCCCAACAACTAACTGCTGCAGCCACAGCTATTGAAGACTTAGAAAGGAAAGATCTTTCCACCCAAGTTCACACCAGAACTCATGTGATTTCATTGGTAAAAAACAACATTGAAGAAGAAGCATTATCATTTGCTTTGCTGTTGCACCCTAAAGAGCACCAGACCTTTTCATCTGACTTATGGCTGAAACCTTCCATATTTGTTGTTTCCTTCAATAGAATGCGAGCTCCTTGAGAGCAGGGATTGTCTTATTCTATTTGTAATGCCCACTACTTAGCACAGAGTTTTGCATATAGTATGCCTTCAATAAATGCTTCATTCATTCATTCCTAGAAAATTTTACTTTGTGGTCAACATATTTCCATCCATCTGGTCATAAATATTGCTTGTCAAAGGAAGATCTGGAAAATTACAAAGGTGAATTTGGTAGGAAGGTATAATTAATGGATTCTCTTCTTCCTTTTAGGTGTTCTTCTGGACACTTTTATGGAACTAGCTAGCAATCTGTCTATAAAATGGGTAGAAAACCTCTCTGCTCTCTTGTAGGTCTTATCAATCCTGCTTCTCTCTCACATTCAGTAGAATTTGGGCTATTAACCTTACATGTGTGAGTGCATGTGCACAAACACATAAATGAGCATCTCTGTATGTGTATATGTGTGTACATATATGTACATGTACACACATTTATAGTAGAGTACTACACTTTTTTTTAAGTGGAAAATTTTTTGTTCTCAAATGTTCTCAAACTTTCTTTTTCAAGTGAAGATTGACAGTGAGTTCAATCAGTGCCTCTTCAGTATTTGTTTATTTGTAGTTAGCAATGGTAGTGCTGTTTCAGACAGTATTTAATGGGGAGAAGTTTTTTTCCATATTTTCATTTCAGCTACCTCTGGAGGGAGCTCCTTACAAATGCAAGATTAGTTCTGTGCTCTAGGCCAGAAATTCATTTTTTGGCATATCTTTTTGTATAGTTGATTACATAATAACCCTGCATAAGCATACAGGGACAATGCACATAAGAATTATGAAGCTGTGTGGTAGAAAAATAATAATTAGAATTTCTAAGATTTTGGAAACAGTTGAGATGACTACAAAAGGAATATTAAACATAATTAGAAATTCAGTACATCTTTTAATGTGTAGAAAAATAGGGCTAGAAGAGACTTTGAAGTAGGAAAATAAGCTGTACTTTATCCTAAAGTACCTATGCAATAGAGGAATCTCATTCCCTCTTTCAGTAATCCATTGCTGTATTTAACAATTCACTGTATTGCCATAGAGTCCTCCAGGGATAGATTTATCATATTACACCATATGGACTTCCTGGCTACGCTAGGTCTGCACTGTCAATAGGGATATCCTATTCTCTGGCCTATTCACATGGGTGTCATTTGTTTTCTAAGCTAATTAGGAAGCAATTGCCTGAAGATCTTTTCTTACTGAAAGTGTCTCTTGAGATTGATTATGATCACTGAATAAATGCACTTAAGGTCTTCGATGTTGAGAATGGCCTCAAAAAACTTTCTGTTTATTTAATATATAGTGCATAAGACATAAGACTTACCCTGTGGTCTAACTAGGATGAGTAAGTTAGTTATTATCAAAGTAAATTACCCTCACCCCGATGAAGTTAGATAACCATTGCCAAGGAGTATTTTATAAGCCCCAGCTCATAAGTGGAACAGATCCATTGTAAATGTGAGCTCTTTGGAGGGTCTTCAAGGAATAAATAATAGCTGATTGGCACTTGAGTTCTGGAATTTGAAATTTAACCTATTGTGCATCCTTACAATGAAGCTCCTTAGAAATTAAAACCACCAGCAAAGACACATTAGTACACATCAGCATTCTCCTTGAAAGACCTAAAATTGTACCCTGCCAGGATGATGCTTAATAGGATTACAGAAACACAAGGACCTGTAGAAATCATTTACTTCATCCCTCTTGCTCCAGGCACACTTCATTGAATGCCATTCCAGACAGACAGTTATCAATTCTTTCTCTGAAGATCTCCAGGGAAGAGAATTTCACAATTTCCTGCAGTAATAAATTCCAGAATTTAAGTATGTACCCAGACTTCCCCAACCTAAGAAAATAATGGACTTAGATGTTTGAAAAGGACTAACTTGATCATTGCTAGTGGGAGGGAGTCAGAGAGAAGGGGGAATTGCATTCAGGCTTTTGTCAGTGTGTTGGAGATAGGAAGGAAATGCTCTAAGGAAGGGAACCCTTTTGCTCTTAAATAAAAATTATATCATTTCAATAATTAAGACAAAACCCAGAGGTTATGTTATTTTGCCTCCTTTATCAAGACAATCACAGCTGTGTAGAACTGGCTTTTATTCATAGGCAAGAAGTCCTTCCTATTTTTAGCAAAAATCTTCCTAATACATTGGAAGCCCAGTTTTTTCTCTTCTAGCCTAAATGGAGACAGAGAATAGCTAGTGAGAGCACCCAAGTGAATGAGAAATATTTTGTATTTTTAATTTTGTATTGTATTTTGTAATTCAGAATCACCCCACATCTTCCAGTATAGGAAGAATATAAATTTTTTTCTTTATTAAGGCATGAGTAAGAGTTCCCAAATTTAATGAATGAATAGGTAGGTGTTTTTTTTAATATTATCTGATGTGCTTTATACATTTAGACAAGGAAAAGGAATTGAAATAATACACTCACTCAGAGCTAGAAGAAAGCCAAAGAGAACAGTGTTAGAGGATAATCAGTGAAAAGTGATAAGAGGAAAGACTAGGGATTCTTTTCCACAAAATCCCTTTTCCCATCTGACCTTTCTATACTCTTCTTTTGAAGGTCAGCTCTTATTTTTAGCATCACGATTGCAATCAATACAATGTTTATTTCTCTGACATGGGCTATTTTGCTACCATTGTTCTTTTTCTCCCATTTCCTTGGTGAGATCAGTAACTCAGTCTGCTGCCAAAAAGAGTTTTTGTATGTTACTCTCACTCTCTGGTCTAGGATGCAAACCAATGGTCAGAACATGGTATTTTCCACTCTTACCCTAGTAAAAGAAAATAAAGTGCCCACAAGTGAATTTTTTTTTCTCTCCAACTTATCCTACTAGCTTTACCCTATTGCATTTCTCTCCTGGAAAACTGTTCAACCCCTCTTGGATAATGAATATTGGGAAAATTTGGGGATCAGCCTTGAAATATCTCAGAAACAATCTAAAATCAGATGTTTCACTTCAAATCATTTAATTAAACCTTCAAAGAGAAAGAATATATTTGAAGTTCAACATTATTTTCAAATAGGGAAGGGACGGGGCTGGAGGGAATTTCAAGGCCACCAAAATTTATTTTTTTCCTAGTTTTCTTCTGGCTTTAACAGCTTTGAGAAAAAGCTTGCCTTATTCCTTTCTTCCTGGTTTTTCTTACCATCTAATAGACTATAATCTTAGAAAGTTGTTTTGATTTTCTGCATTTATTTTTCCTTCCCCCCCAAAAAAATCCATAATTCATTCTTATGGGAATTACAGTGGATAGAACACTGGACTTGAAATCAGGAAGACTTGAGTTCAAATATAAAATACATGTAGGACCCTGGGCAAATCACTGTCCTTTCTGCCTCATTTTCTTCATCTGTCAAAGGGAAATATTAATAGTGCCTATCTGCCAGGGTTTTTGTGAAGATCCTATGAGATGGTATTTATAAAGTGTTTTACAAACTTAAAAGTGTTATCAAATTGCTCACATTTTAATTATGGCTGTTTTATTAAGATTCTTGGTCTCTCCCCTCCCTATTATATATTTATAATCTCAGTTGGCTAATTACAATTTCCCCATTATTTTCTGTATATCCTTATATCAAATTCTTGCCTTAAAAATTAATGAATCAAACTCATGGTCTCTTCTCTCTCTTTTTTAATGGTTGAATTTTTCAAACTCACATACTATTCATTTGGCAGTTCCTTAACTCTGACATCTTGTTAAGGCTCAGCCTAGATCCCACATATGTCCTGAAGACAACATCCAGGCCTTAGATGGGAACTATCTGGAGCTCTAAAACCAAAAATGATTTTATTTCCTTTAGCCCTTTTTTGAGAGGGTCAGTTGATTAACCTTGGCTTTGCCTTCTCTTTGAACTCTTATTATGTTATCAGGACCTCTATCACCAATAAGAAATTAATCTCCTCTATATCTTCTCAATAATTCCTGGTTATTTTTTTCAGCTTCAGATGACTTTCATTGTTAATGTTATCAACAATTAGTTTTTATGGCATTATAAATTATATCATTCTATTATTGCACAATAGTCTTTGCTTGTGCTCTCACTTTGGGACTTGGTAGCCTGATTTTTTTTTTCTTTTGAGGATATATCTCATTGATGTCATTTGAAAACAATTTAAAATCCACAAATGATAAACATATGTTTCTCTACTCAATGCCTATAAATATTTAACATTATGAGTATGGCTAAGTATAAAGAGAAATTTTAAATCATCCCGAATTTGATATCGTAGTTTGCCTTAAAGATGAACAATATTTATGGAAATGGCAATGAGAGATGATATTAACTCAAGATTATAAGACTTGCACAGAGTCAGATTCATATCCCATAGTGTTCTTCCTTGAGCAATGAGAGCCACCAAGAGGCAAGAGGGAAGGTGTGATTGTCATCTCTGATGCCATATTCAAAAGCTTTGGGGTATCCTCTTAAACATCATTTCTAGTTTCCCTTATTAACCCAGATGTGATTGGGGTTTTTTTCTGCACAAATTTTTCTAAACTATTCTTGGCACACACCCCCCTTTTGGGAGATTATATTTTTTATCCAATGCTTTCCTTTTCCCTCCTAAAAACTTGTCATGAAGAAAATGGAATCATCAAAAATCCATTTTGAAAATCTTGAAATTATTCATTGTATAAACTTTGAAGCTGAGGAAACTGAAGGGGAAAAGGGAATGTTTTTGTTTGCTTCATTTTGGATTTTTTGTACGGCCCAATGGTTAATTTTATGATGCTAAATAAAAGGTGAAACTGAAGCTATCTGTTTTGACGTAGGAAGCATATAGCACATAATGGTATCCCTAAAACTGATTACTGATTTTTTCCTGATTACTCACTGATGAGAGATCTTGTTATCAGCAGAAGTATTAGACATTTTCTAGCAAAGTCATGGATATAGGAATGTGACTTAACTCCTTGAGTTGGATGGGCATTTCTCCTCATTTCTTGCTTATCTTTAGAAACAAGGTGAAAATAAACCAGCTGCCAGCAGACACTGACTTGCTTTTAAACCTGTTGGGATGCATTACTTGTTAGCCTTGCATATACTGAAAAGTAGTAACTGAAAAGTGATGGGGATTTTATTATCTGATATATAAAGTAGTACCATGTTTCTTATTTGTCCTAAAATTATCTTTCAAACTCTTAGGGGTTATCCCTTAGTTCCACTACCTTAGGACTGGGTGAATTCAGCATTTATAAGATCATGGGCCTTACAGGCACCTATCCTAACCCCTACCCTGTTTTACTGAGGAGGAAACTGAGACCCAAAGAGGTTAGTGATTTGCACAAGATCACACAAGTGACAGCAAGGATTCAAATCAAGGTCCTTGGATGCTAAATCCAGCATTTTTACCATTATACCAAACATTCCTTCCATGAGTTTATGACTTTTATCATCAGCTTCCTTAGCCTTTGTCTTTCCAGACTGAATAGTCCTATTTTTTGATTCAGTAGAAATAGTATTTTATGCTTTGAGTAGAAATTTTTTTAAAGGTTCCTTCCTCCATGCTCCATGTAATGTTGTTTCTAAGTTGTGGTAAATTCACATAGTTGGAAGACAAAAGGTCCTCTTGTTGACAGTTGACAAAGAGTTAAATGTCATAGACAGCTCAGTTTAAAGCAATACCCCAGCCCCCAAGTACTGCAGAACATATAATTTATGCACCCAAGCAGGCCAAACCCTCCTGTCTTTAATCGAATCACTGTAGACATGCCAAATCCTACAGCTATTAAATTGTATACATATGGTAAAACTTTTCATACCATTCAGTGTTTTCAGCAATATGATTTTAATCATGTACAGCTTGGATAGCTGGAAGAACAAGCTGGAATTAAATATTACAAAGTTAAACACAAGCCCTTTTATAAGGGGCTCTGATTTAGGTCAGAATGTTTGCAAATGACTGCAAACCACTGTCAGCCAGGGTAGCAGTTTGGGAATGTGTGCATTTGGGTAACTCAGCTGGTGTTGTCACAGGACTCATCTTCGACTTGGAGACCAAGTTGTTTATTTGAAAAGTGCTGTAATACAGAGAAAGTCTGGGTCCCCCTTTGGAAGCTGGAACTGAGGGCTCAAGCTTGCACTTTGTCCTTCTAGTAATTTTTTTTCATTAGTCAACCCCATCCCACCCACCAAGACTGAATTATTCTGAATTATTCTCACAGGTGTGAAAACCGCACTCTTGGAAAGGCTGAAAGTGTCAGCTGTGACACATGGCAAATGTGTCACATTTTGAAGGTTGGGGGTGGGAACAGTAAGTCTGACTTCCAATTACTAAACTTAAGCCGTCCCCTTTTCATTGCATTTCACTGTGTCTTCTATGATGAATTGAGAAGTGACTCTCATCCTTGGGTGCATTTGAAAGAAATATGAAATGGATGCCATGGTGAGCTTAGAAAATGAGTCCATGGTTTTTGCCCAGGTCTTTGAATAGAGATTAGCCATTCCTGAGATAGCATAAAACCTCCATTGCTCTGGAAGGCTTTTTTCCCACAGACTTTAATAGTATATCTGAGGAAAGAGTATTATTCTCTGGTTTCCCCTCTAACCTAACAGAAAACAGCTTATTTGGTGAAGATTTCTGGGAAAGCCAGCCGCTGGACACTTCAAATTTTCTTCCTTTGTAAATGAGGGCTATTCATTCAGTGCTAACTTAATGGTGTGAAAATTAAAGATTCTGAATTGCCAGAATACCCCGTTGCTCGAGGCAGCCTATGTAGCAGAGGTTCTGACCCCTTTAATGTGTCATGGGGACCTCTTTGACAATCTGGTGAAACCTGTGGACCCTTTCTCTGAATCATGTTTTTAAATGTTTAACACAAAATATACAAGATTGCAAAGGAAACTCATATTGAAATAATGAGGTAATTATTTACCATCCCAGTTCTCACATACCCTTAAATCTGTCTTGGATTTCTTGGGGATCCATGAGCCTCAAGGCCATATAGACTCTTATAGAGGCTCTCATTAACAGCAGTATGTTCTTTCAAGGGTATTTGCAGGCACTAACTATAATGATAATCATAACCATAGCTAACATTTATATAGTGCTTACTATGGACCAAGCACAATTTTGAGCACCTTATAATTGTTACCTCATTTGGTCCTCACAACCACCTTGGGAGATAGGTGTTGCTATTAGCCCCATTTTGCAGGCAACAGAACTGAAAAGAGCAGAGATTAGTGCAGGAGGGTCACACAGCTACTAAGTATCTGAGGCCAGATTTCCTGACTCAAGACCCAGAGCTCTGTCCACTTTATAATCTAGCTGCTCATAGCCAGAGAACAGTAGATAGATAGATAGATAGATAGATAGATAGATAGATAGATAGATAG
>JAJPUD010000468.1:85426-136719 GCA_023553655.1 Myrmecobius fasciatus | reverse complement strand
GGAAGGAAGGAAGGAAGGAAGGAAGGAAGGAAGGAAGGAAGGAAGGAGAGAAGGAAGGGAGGGAGGGAGGAAGGGAGGAAAGAAAGAAAAAGAAAGAGAGAAAGAAAGGAAGAAGAAAAGAAAGAGAAAGAAAGGAAAGAAAGAAAAGAAAGAAGGAAAGAGAAAGAAAGAAAGAAAAAGAAAGAAAGGATCAGAGGAAAGGAAGGAAAGAAAGAAGGAGGAAGGAAAAGACAGGATGGAGAGAAGGGAGGAAGGAAAAAGAAAAAAAGCAAAGATTAGCTATTTATGCTACTAGAAGAAACTAATGGAATGGAGAAGGCAGCCTAAATTTAAAGGGACAAAAGAAGTATCCAGGAGTCAGGGAATCCCACTGCCATTGAGAAAGAGGAATCAGGGACAGGTCCCCTCCTACCCAGTAGGCCTTGGGCCCATTTGGATTAAGGCCACAACAGTGGCTGATAACTCCCAGACTGCCTTCCAATAATCTGTAATGCAGATAATCCAAGCGCAGACAACCAGACAACTATATTCATGTATATTTATGTACAGACACATGCCCTCATATAATAAATATGCTGTAGTTTATTTTTCTATAGGATGGGATGTTTTGTTTTTGGCTCTTTGAATTTACTTGGGAAACATACCAATTTGTGGGTGGTTTGGACTTTTTTTTTTTTTTAAACACACTTTATATTTTAAAGGTTTGGTATTTTTTTTAACCCTATCAACTTCCCATAAGATTTACCTAGACATTAAATTTCATCAATGGGGAAAAAAAGTTCAAAATGGCAAGGAGAACTTTCTCTTTGTCCACCTGTCTTCATTTGGTTTAAGTAGATTTTAAAACACAGATCTACACATTATAATATGCAGGCTTATGCATGTAATTATGAAAATAATCTACCAGTGATATAATCCCTATTCTAAGACAACAAATAGGTTCTATTTCTTTTTCCAACAGGGTTCTGAATTCCCCATCACTTCTATGGCTTTTGGAACGTTGGCCCAGGCACATTAACTACATTTTCTGTAAGCAACTTCCATTTAGAAGGGAACTCAACTGTTACTTATCTAATACAAAAGAAATGTGAGGGATTCAAGATTAGGTCATAAAGTCATTAACTGTATATAATTCATCCAAAGAATCACCTACAAAAATTTCTTCCTCGTTTTTAGATAAGGAATTTGCATGAATGTGTAAGAGAAATAGATATTTCCATTTCTTTTTAAATTGGACTTGACACAAACTCAAAGTAAAGTATGCTACAATTGATGAGGATCCTTAGGAGTTTCTCTAGTAGGACTGGACTTTGTCTTCACAACTTATATGTCAGAATTTTCCATTCTAATCAAGACTGGGCCTGCCTCTGTGTTGTTTTGAGACTGAGTAATGTGTACATGTAGAGTACCATATTCCTCATGCATTCAGGAGAGAAGAAATGTCCACTAGAACAGTGTACTTATAGCTAGAAGAAACCTCAAAATTAATCTAATCCAGTGCCTTTTTTGGTCTCATGGATCTTTTTCACAGTCTGGTGAAGTCTGTGACCCCTTCTTAGAGAAATGTTTTTAAATACAATAAAATTAAGCCCATAATATTACAAAGAAAATCAATTATATTGAAAAACAATGATCAAAATTTTTTAAAAAGCCCAACAAAAAGTAAAACAGGCTAAAAACCCATGATCTAGTTCAACCTCTTCATTTTGCAAATGAAAGAAAAAATAAACTAAGGTTCAAAGGGGTTAATTCAGGATGCACAGATACTTAGTAGCAAATTCTCATTTATGAACATTAGTTCTCCCACTCCATACCAATATAGTACACTAACCCTCCCATCTTCTGCAATATGGTGAGGAAAGGGGAAAGGACTGAGCATTTCTATAGCACCCACTAAGTGCCAGGCACTGCACTAAGCACTTTACAAATATTATATTATTTGATTCCCCACAACAGCCCCTAGGGAGAGAGATGCTGTTATTATCCCATTTTACACTTGAGAAAATTGAAGTAAAAAGAGGTTAAATGATTTACCTGAGTCCCTGCAACCAAATATGATCATGCTTTCCTGACTCCTGGCCCAGTGCTCTATATAGTGTCTTAAGCATAACATGAACATATGTATGTACACACACACACACACACACATACATAAAAATTATGCTGAATGAAAAGTGTTGGACATTTTAATTTGAATCTTCATGCGTATTTTTTTTCTATCTTGTAAGTTTTTTCATGGTGACACATTATGAAGTATCTGTACTGATTTTTCAGGAAGTTTCCATCCATAGAGAAGAAAAGGCATAAGCGGCAGTTGAATGGCATATGGACTTGGATTCAGGAAGATTTAAGTTCAAATTCCATAGCTGTATGACCCTGGGAAAATAATTTAACACCTATCTATCTCCATTTTCTTATTTGTAAAGTAGAAATAATAATATCACCATCTAAGGGTTGTTATGAAGATTAAATGAGATAATGCTTGTAAAAAATGTTGCAAACCTAAAAGTATTATATAAATGAGAACTATTGATTATAGTAGTGGAGTAGTAGTAGTAGTAGCTGTAGTAGTAGCAGTAGTAGTAGTAGTAGTAGTAGTAGTAGTAGTAGTAGTGATAGTAGTAGTAGTAGTAGTAGTAGTAGTAGTAGTAGTAGTAGTAGTAGTGATAGTAGTAGTGGTAGTAGTAGTAGTAGTAGTAGTAGTAGTAGTAGTAGTAGTAGTGATAGTAGTAGTAGTGAAACTAGTTATAGTAGTAGTAATGATAACATAGTGGTAGTGGTGGTGGTATATGGTAGTAGTAATAGTAGCAGTGGTAGTAGTAGTAATGGTAGTAGTCAACATTCACTGAATTCAAGAGTGGATGATTACTTATGTAGTATAGTGTAGAGGGGACTTTTTCCAGTTATAGGTTGGACTAGATTAAAGCTTCTTAAAATGTAGGTCATAACTCCATGTGAGGTCACATAACTGAATGTAGGGGTCATCAATGATTTATTTATATATCATATTATGATTTATTATCAGTAAATGTTTGATTTCTATTCCTATTTTATATTCCTGAGGTTGCATAAAAATTTATGGGATTAAAATGAGTCTTGAGTGGAAAAAGTTTAAAAAGCCCTGAATAGATAGTTTCTAAAGTTCTTTCTAACTCACAAATTCTATGATTCTGTAATTATCTGGTTGCACTTGAGCAGAAACTACTTGAATTTAAATTTGGTTTGGTTTGGTATATGAAAGCTAACTGATACTAACAGTCACTAGCTTAATATATGTTTTATTACTATAGTAAATCAATGCTGGATGAATCATATGCTCTCTAGAGGTAAACATAACTGTGCTAGTAACATAAATAGGATAGTGTTAGGTCATCTCCTAACTCCATTTCTTTATACAGAACTATTAGCCTATAAATATAACAGAAATCCAATGGTAATTTGGTAGTACTGGATATCTCTAAGGATTGGTAATTTGATGTGGCCTCTTTCACCCCTGGGCCATTAGTCTGGGTTTGTCTGTCTCTTTTGGGTATTTACAGAAATTATTATCATGTGACAGCTGCTTGGAGCCTTATCTGAAATGAATTGGGTCTTCTAAGAAGCAATTCTCCTAAGAGCCAGTCTCCCTATCGGCATAACACAAACGTACTATATCTTCACTGATTGTATGTTTTCGTGAATGAGCTGAAATTTGAACTAAAGACTAAATTACCTTTTAGTCCTGAAAGTATTTTTCAAGGTCAGAGTGGAGATGCATTTGTACAGGGTAGTGAATGACTTCTGCATCATAGCTGCTTAGCATATGTACTCAATGTGAATAAAGTAAGCCCTAAATGTTATAATCATGGTGATATTTTCACATTAGTGTTCTCATCTGCATAGTAGGATTTGAAATATTTTTGCTAATTTTATTTACATAGCCTTACATAGCCTCCTGAAGAGGGTCACCAGAATGCTTAAGGAGTGCGAGAACATATATACTATATGAGAATTTGTTAGGAGATGCTTAATGTGGAGAAGGCATTTAGAAAGAACATAATGGCTGACTTGAAGTATATAAAGGGTCTTCATTTGAAAAAAAAAAAAAAGGATTTGATTTGCTCTACTTAGCCCCAGGGAGTAGAATTAAGAATGATGAATAGAAATTATAGAGGCAGAGAAAGTTGTAATATAAAGAGAAACTTCCCAACAATGAACACCGAACAAAAATGGACAATTAAGAACACAGTGACTTTCTCTGTATAGGAAGGACTTTAAGCAAAGGCCAGTTTTCCACTTTTTGCATGTGTTATAAAGGTACTTATTGGCTAGCTATAGTTTGGATTTGGTAATTCAGTGTTTCTGTAAGTCAGATAGAAAGATGCTATTCTCTTAATTTTGTCTCTTTGGAGCATCTAATGCCCCACTTTCTAGGCTTCTCATATTAGAAGGACCCTCCCATCCTGTAGCTTCTTTCTCTGATTGATTCCTCTCCAAATCTCCATTTGAAGGAGGCCCAGGCCAGCAATGCCTTCATTCCTCTGCAGGATGCTCATGATTCTCCAACTTTCCAAATTAGTATGCCCTTATGTTACTTTGTCTGTCTCTGCCTCTCTTCTTCTTCTTCTCTTCCTCCTCCTCCCTCCCTCCCTCCCTCCCTCCCTCCCTCCCTCCCTCTCTCTCTCTCTCTCTCTCTCTCTCTCTCTCTCTCTCTCTCTCTCTCTCTCTCTTTCTCTCTCTCTCTCTCGCTCTCACACACACACACACACACAATTTTAGCTTCCTTTTATGTTTCATCTTCATTCATTATAATGTAAAATCCTTGAAAGCAGAATGTGTCTTCTTTTCTGCTTATATTCTTTATTCTCCCATTGCTTAGCACAGAGCTTGGCACATAGCATTTAATAAAATGTGTGTTAACTCACCTTGCCTTGACTTTCTCTGGGAACTTTTCATTTGATATCAAATCACAAGAGAAATAGATGAGATATTTTGTTGTAAACTTTAGACTTTTTTATTTTACCAACATTAATTTATAGTTGGATATGGATTATTTTCCAATATATTGTACTTAGTTCACTCCCTTGGTGGGGAGTAGACTAGATCATTATGAATCTATGAAGGGACATGTTCTGTGTGGGTATATGGGAATCTATATGTCTCCAAAGGACAAGTGAGAGGAAGAAGGGTTAGCAGGTGATGAAGTGGGGCAAGAGGCAGCGAGCTGTGGAAAAAGAAATATAGAGCCCTGAAAGGAAAGCTAAGCAGCCACAAAGTCAATGCCAGGAATCCACACAGATCCATGGTCCTGGGCTCTGAATCTGGCAATAAATCAAAAGTGAGGGAGGGTCTAAAAGAGCAAGGTCAAAGGTAAAAGAAAAGCCATGAAGGGGAGAGGGAATGAGAATAGCAATGAATAATCATTTGTTTCTGCAAAGAATCAGCTCATGGCAGCAAAATTTTTTAGTAGTCGCTATCCCTGTCTCCATTCAGCTGAAGGCAATGCAGTTGTAGTCTCAGATATTTTGTAAGAGAGGAATAAAGTTCTTTTTTCTCCTTTTCCTCTCCTACTGCTCTTCCCCCACCTATGTTTCCTCTTTGTTTCTCTCTACTTCCTCCTATTCCTTTTCTACTGCTTTTCCTCCTTTTCCTTTCACGTTTCTTCCCATCTTCTTCCAGTTATGTCCTCTTCTTCTTCCTCCTTCATCCCTATCTCCAGGTTCAGTTAGCATATGAATACTTCACTTCATGTATCTCAGGCTACATGTATCTCAGTTTAGTTTTATGAACTACAGAGTGGAAAGGGTAAAAATTGGGGTATACAGCCCCCTACCTCACAGCTTGGTTTACTATAATGAGTCCAGAGTCTTTGGCTTAATCCATTGATAATGGATTAATAGGAACTCACCACATTCTAGTTTTTCAAAAATTTGAATTATCCAGAGGGCTATTTCAACATGGAGAAGCAGTATGGGGTATTTAGTTATATGATGGTAGCAGTTTATTTAGATTCCAAAGCCCTAGGTTCAAGACTTTTCCTTATTACTTCTGTAATAATTCTAATCTCTTTATCTGAAAAGAGAGCAAATTAGGTTTTGTAAGATTATAGGATTGCCCTGTAGGTACTAACCTCACAAAGTTAATGCAACCTAGCACAATTTTAATTTCCTTTCAGATCATAATTATGAATATAAAATCTATAAAGTCATCTAAGCTAGTTACATTTTCTACTTAAACCACTTCTACCAATCAGAGAATCAAATATTTATTTCCTTCTCTCTTAAGAATGGTATCTCAGAGAAGTTACATCTCGTTTTTTGACCTGGTACAGAACAGCCTCTCTGGGATTCATGCCTTTATCTGGAACAACGATGAAGGTTTGACTACATAGTCTGTAAAATCCCTTCCACCTCTAAATCCAAGGCACCTGTGGCCCTTCACCGGGCAGGGGTAAGGGTTAGAGAACTCCAACATAGTGGATATATCTTCCTTCTATGCTGGGCAGCTGGCCCAGGGCTTCATGGACATGCATCTGTGCCAATAAGATGAGCACTCAGCCATGATGAATGAAGGGAAATGGTCCAGATTGCCCAGACAACATCAAAATAAAGCAAAGATCTGGATTGCAACAGCCAAGTGAAAGAAGCTGCCACGCAATTTGTTGGGTAGATGGAGGGGGGAGATCTGGATATCTATAAGTGCCGGTAATATGATATAGGTGGGGCCTCTCAGCTTGGACTACTGGACAGTCTGGGTCTGTCCCGATGAAAGATGCAATCGTAGGACAGAAGAAAGCTTTTCTCACCTCTGGGGCTAAAGAGAGAGAACATTATACTATCCCTCATTAAAAAAGAGGGAATTGAGCTTACCTTGTTGAAGTAAAATAAAGGATTTTTTAAAATGCCCAGGAGGATGATGCCCACTATTTTTGCATTTCTTTTGCATGGCCCAAATGAGTAATGCAGCATGACATGTCTCTTTGACCATTAAGAAGGATGAAGAGAATATGATACCTTGTGTTCTTTTCAGCGAGTATATGGTGTTTCATAATTTTTGTGGCTTTTGTTCACATACTTCAGGGGAAAATGCTCCAGGATGCGATTGACCAGAATTTTGGTTTGGCCTGATGTCAGTCTCAGGAAGCTTATCCTGATCTGCTGCAGCTGAGGTTTCTGAAGGAAAGCTGCCTTTCCAAAGGGAGCATGAACCTTGCCCATGAGGAGAAGGCTGGCTGGGAAGGGGCTGTGGGCAGACCCACTGGGAAGGGGCACCTTCCTGTACGCGCCAAGATGCCAGAGCCAATGGGCAGGGAAGAAGTGTTCAGAAGATGAACAGACATTGCAGGGATTTTAAAGATGAATGGTCCCATGGGATCCTGATTATGGCCTGGAATCAGGCCTGAGCATACTACAGGTAGTCTAGAGGGGTCTGTTTTCTCTCCATTCATCTAATGGAAACATCTCAGACCACCTCCTCCAAGCCTCTACATTTATTTTAAAGAATGTTAGAAAGGAAACAGGTCGCTTACCATCTTCCTCCCTCCTTGGGAATGTTTATTGTTACTGGAAGTCATTCTAGCCCACAGGGTTGCTCTCACATCTCTCCCCATGCCCTAAACTTTAGGCTTCTCCGTTAAACAGTCCTCTAAGTAAGGGAACAAAAATAGGTAACAGTTTTTATTCAGCAGCAGTCTGAGAGCAAAGTTAGACATTAGAGAACTGGACCTTCTCCGACAGGGCTTTTTTTTCCTCCCTTTTTCTGGGCCACTTTGTTTTGACTGCCAAAATTCTATCCAGGAGGTACAGTAGAGTTCTTTGCCAATTCTGGAAGGAAGCCCAGACTTGGTATTCTACAGCAAATGGTACTTTTGGCCTTGGTTTCTATTTAGCTGAATCTGCCTAAGGTTTATCTTGGGCATCCAGGTTGGGGGAAAAATTTTAAAATGCTCTGGATTTGATTAAAACCTAAAAGCATGAAATAAACCAGAAGAACTTTGTGCATTTGGGGTTTTGTACAGTTTCAAAGTGAGTTCCAGTATTTTAAAACTTGTCTGTTTGCAATCTAGTTCAATTCAACAAGTTTTTAGTAAGTGCCTACTAAGCATCAGGCATTGTGCCTGGTGATAGAAACACGATGACAAAAAGAAAGAATCCTGAAAAGAGCTTATGTTCTTCTGGGGGAAACAACTTGTGTAGAGAAGTAAATTCAAATTAAATATAAAGAAATTTCTGAAAGAGAAAGCACCAATAAGGGAATAACAGGAAAGACTACATATACAAGGGAACATGAGTTGAGCTCAACTTTAGTTAAGCCTTGCAGGAACTAGCAATTTCAAGAGACAGAAGTGAAAAGGGAAAGTAGTCTAGCAATGGGGGACAGGCTGTGTAAGGACATGGAGGCAAGAGATAGAATTTTGGGTACTAGGGGCAGCTAGGTGGCGCAGTGGATAGAGCACCAGCCCTGAAGTCAGGAAGACCTGAGTTCAAATCTGGTCTCAGGCATTTAACATTCCCTAGCTGTGTGACCCTGGGCAAGTCACTTAACCTCAATTGCCTCCGCAAAAACAAACAAACAAAAAAGAATTTTGAGTACTAGATATAGGCCATCTTGACTGAAACATTGAGATCATGAAACTCATAGTGTGAAATCAGTCTAGAAAAGTGCAGCCAGATTGTGAAGGGTTTAAGATGCTAATTCAAAGAGTTTATATTTTATCTTGGAGCAAATAGCAAAAAACTTCTTGAGCAAAGGAATGACATGGATAAACCTATGCTTTAGTAATATCAATTTGGAATCTGTAGGGAGGATGGATTGGAGAGGAGGTAAGACTGGAGCCTGAGGAACCAATTGAGAAAGTGTGGTGGTAATCCAAGTAAGAGATGAAAATCTGAATTAGAATGGTAGCTGTGAATAAAGAGAAGGAAATAAATGGATGTCGAATCAACGTAATTGAGCAATGGATTTGATATAAGAGGATGAAGGAAATGGAATAGTCAAAGATGACTATGTAGTTGTGAAACTAGGTGATCAGATCTTCAACAGAAAAAAAGTGAAGATAAGAGGAGGAGTGAACTTAAGGGGAAAGTTGGTGAGTTTTGTTTTGGATATAGTGATGCATTTTGGAAAATTGAGATGGAAATGTCCAGTAGACAATTGATTGGAGCTAAGGAGAGAAATGTGGATTTTATATTTTGGTTTGGGAGGCATTTGAATAGAAATGATAATAAATCTTTTAGAGATAATGAAATAATCAAAAGAAAATATAGAGATGTGAATGAAGAAGGCCTAGGATAGAACCCTTATGCTTAGGTAGCAGAACATAAATACTGATCCAGCAAAGAGGATTAATGTAAAAGGAAAAGGAAAGCTGTATCAGAAAAACCCACAGAAAAATGAATATTTAGGAGAAGAGGAGATATATTACAGAAAGGTCTAGGAAAATGAAAACTGAAGAATGGTCACTGGAGCTAGCAAATAAGAGTAACCATTGATAATCTTAATGGGTAGTTGTCTTGGAAGCTAGCATGAAAAAATGATTCTTATCATTCTCTTCCTAGAACCAAAACCTTGTTAGAACATTGGTTTTATGATAGGAAAGTTAAGCAAATTCAGATATTCTTTGAGTTACATGATGATTTTATGTTATAGGAGCCATCATCTCACCCATTATGGAACTTTCTTTTCTGATGTTCCCATCTATGCCTTCTAGATTCCAGTTTATATTATAACCATACCATGCTAGCACGAGATGGTTTTGTTTCTTTGTTTTATTATTTATTTAATAATGTCAGATGTGTGCTTATGTTAGGTCAACTATCATATAAATATTTACTCAGTGCTTACCACATTCCAAGCACTGTTCTAACCTTAGAGTGATCACAGTTTTGTTTGTTTCTACCTATGTGATAAGGCCCCTAACTTTTCTTGTCCTCAGTTTCCTCATTATATAAAAGGGAGGAAGTAGTTCCTTTTTAAGGTCCTTTTTAGCTCCAAATTTTTGTGATTCGGATTTTTTAAGTGAAACTTATTTTTCTGCTTAGTTCAAGACAAAGCAATTGGTCCCAAATTATTCTTTAGACTTGGAAAGGACACATATGATTTTTGGTATATAGATACACATATCTACAAAAGGATTGATTCTGAATATGGATCCAAACAGATACCTATCATTATATTATTATAGTCACATTAGTGCTGACCGAGGTAGGTAGCTAACCTTGGTATTGCTTAAAAAAAGAAACACTCACATTGGGTAACTTTACATCTTTAAAGTAAGAAACTAGATTTCTATTTTTGTGTATACAACACATTTTCTTGCTGAAGTATATAAAAGTCTGTATAGGCAGGAATGGCACTGAAACTGTCTGCCCTGGATTTGTCTCAAAAGAAATCTTTCAGAGTGAAAAAAAAATAAGACTGTGCATTTGTATATAGGTGTTTGTTTAACTAGTAGATATAGACAAAATAATATCAATGAATTTTAATTACTGAAAGACATCTAATTATTCTTTTCTAATTATTATTTCTGGGTTGCCAGGCAACACCTAGAAAGAATCTAGGTAGTGTCTCAGGGGCAAAAAGTTGGAGTTGCTATTCTATTCTGCTATACATAAGGCTCAGGCTTTTGGGGAAATTATAGGAAGCTTATGAGAATAAATAAGAAATTTTAAGCCACATTACTAAACAGGAAATTGATGTATTTTAAAGCATAAGATTGAGAAACTTGATACATTTATCAAATAAATCTAAACACATATGTATGAAAATGTGTGTGCATATATATATATGCATACATTTGTATATATATGTATATGTCAGTTCATTTCCATTGTCTTATGCTACTTTGATGCTTTGTTGATAGATTTGTGGGCACCCTTCCACCAGTGTAAATCAAAACTCTTTTACATCTCACTGTGCATAATTCTTACACATGACTTTCCTAAAGGCCCAA
Source organism: Myrmecobius fasciatus (assembly GCA_023553655.1). NCBI lineage: Eukaryota > Metazoa > Chordata > Mammalia > Dasyuromorphia > Myrmecobiidae > Myrmecobius > Myrmecobius fasciatus. Next base: position 125,789 of record JAJPUD010000468.1, on the reverse strand, counting down.
TTTATTAGAACATTTTCTCTGTTCCTCTTGTTATCTTGAGATCAACAGTGTACCACTTGGGCCATTCATCCCTTCATGCATTATTCTTCATTCTCACCATGTGACTCTTTCCAGAGTGCTTGTGGGTTCTTGGTGATCGCTTTGACTCTAATTGTTGGTAATATCCTGCATCCTGCTTATATCCATCATGCCCTTTTCTTACCCATTATTTTGATTCCTTTGAGACTATACCACTACAACCTACAACCATGTAGCATCATCAGAATGTAGGTATTAAAGAGCTGAGAAAAGCATTTCTAGTAGACCTGAGATGGGTGAGGAACAAAGGAGTTAAGAAGATACACACACATTTTTGCACATGTGAATCCCTTTCCCTCCTCTAAGATCGTTGGGATATAAGCCCAATAGAAACACTGCTGGGTCAAAGGGTGTGCACAGTTTGATAACTTTTTGAGCATAGCTCCAAATTGTTCTCCAGAATAGGTGGAGAATAGTTGGATCCGTTCACAGTTCCACCAACAATGTATCAGTGTCCCAGTTTTCCCACATCCCCTCCAACATTCGTCATTATCTTTTCCTGTAATCTTAGCCAATCTGACAGGTGTGTAGTGTCAGAGTTGTCTTAATTTGCATTTCTCTGATCAATAGTGATTTGGAGCACTTTTTCATATGACTGGAAATAGTTTTAATTTCATCATCTGAAAATTGTCTGTTCATGTCCTTTGACCATTTATCAATTGGAGAGTGGCTTGAATTCTTATAAATATGAGACAATTCTCTATATATTTTAGAAATGAGGCCTTTATCAGAACCCTTAAATGTAAAGATGATTTCCCAATTTATTGCTTTCCTCATAATCTTGTCTGCATTAGTTTTCTTTGTACAAAAACTTTTTAACTTAATATAATCAAAATTATCTATCTGGTGTTCAATTAAGAGTTCCAGTTCCCCTTTGGACACAAATTCTTTCCTTCTCCACAGGTCTAAGAGGTAAACTCTCCTATGTTCCCTTAATTTGCTTATAATATCACTCTTTGTGTCTAAATCATGAACCCATTTAGATCTAATCTTGGTATATGGTGTTAGGTGTGAGTCAAGCCCTAATTTCTTCCATACTAGTTTCCAATTTTCCCAGCAGTTTTTGTCAAATAGTGAGTTCCTATCCCAGAAGCGGGGGTCTTTGGTATATCAAACACTAGATTGCTATAGTTATTGCCCAGTTTGTCCCTTGAGCCTATCCTGTTCCACTGATCGACTACTCTATTTCTTAGCCAGTACCAAATGGTTTTGATGACCACTGCTTTATAATATAGTTTTAGATCTGGTACAGCAAGGCCACCTTCATCTGCCTTTTTTTTCATTAAATTGAAATTCTTGACCTTTTGTTCTTCCAGATGAATTTTGCTACTATTTTTTCTAGATCTGTAAAATAATTTCTTGGGAGTTTGATTGGTATGGCACTAAATAGGTAAATTAGTATGGGTAGTATTGTCATTTTTATTATATTCGCTCGGTCTACCCAAGAGCACTTGATGTTTTTCCAATTGATTATGTCTGACTTTTGTGTGGAAAGTGTTTTGTAGTTTAGTTCATATAATTCCTGACTTTTCCTTGGCAGATAGATTCTCGAATATTTTATACTATCGACAGTTATTTTGAATGGAAATTTTTTATATCTCTTGCTGCTGAACTTTGTTGATAATATATAAAAATGCTGATGATTTATGTGGATTTATTTTGTATCCTGCAACTCTGCTAAAGTTGTGAATTTGTTTCTAGTAGTTTTTTAGTTGAGCCTTTAGGGATCTCTAAGTATATACCATCTTATCATCTGCAAAGAGTGATAATTTGGTTTCCTTATTACCTACTCTAATTCCCTTAATCTCTTTTTCTTCTCTTACTGCTAAAGCTAACATTTCTAATACAATATTAAATAGTAATGGTGACAGTGGGCAGCCTTGTTTCACTTTTGGTCTTGTTGGGAATGGATCTAGTTTGTCCCCATTACATATGATGCTTGCTGATGGTTTTAAATAGATGCTACTGATCTTTTTAAGGAAAAGCCCATTTATTCCTATACTCTCTAGTGTTTTTAATAGGAATGTTTGTTGGATTTTATCAGATGCTTTTTCTGCATCTATTGAGATAATCATATGATTTTTGTTAGTTTGGTTATTAATATAACTGATTATGCTGATATAGTTTTCCTAATATTGAACCAGCCCTGCATTCCTGGTATAAATCCTACTTGATCATAGTGTATTATCCTGGGGATGACTTTCTGTAATCTCATTGCTAATAACTTATTTAAGATTTTTGCATCAATATTCATTAGGGAAATTGGTCTATAGTTTTTCTTTCTCTGTTTTCACCCTACCTGGTTTAGCTATCAGCACCATATCTGTATCATAGAAGGAATTTGGTAATACACCTTCTTTCCCTATTTTTTCAAATAGTATATAGTATTGGAATTAATTGCTCTTTGAATGTTTGGTAGAATTCACATGTAAATCCATCTGGCCTTGGAGATTTTTTCTTAGGGAATTGATTAATAGCTTGTTCTATTTCTTTCTCTAAAATGGGGCCATTTAAATAATTTATTTCCTCTTCTGTTAGCCTGGGCAATCTATATTTTTGTAGATATTCCTCCATTTCATTTAGATTATCAAATTTATTGGCATAAAGTTGGGCAAAGTAACTTCTAATTATTGCTCTAATTTCCTCTTCATTGGTGGAAAGTTCTCCCTTTTCATTTTTAAGACTAATAATTTGATCTTCCTCTTTCCTTTTTCTAATTAATTAACTAAAGGTTTATCTATTTTATTGGTTTTTTCATAAAACCAACTCTTAGTTTTATTTATTAATTCAATAGTTTTCTTATTTTCAATATTATTAATCTCCCCTTTTATTTTCAGAATTTCCAATTGGTATTTAATTGAGGGTTTTTTATTTGTTCTTTTTCTAGCTTTTTTAATTGTAAGCCCAATTCATTGATCTTCTCTTTCTCTATTTTTTGCAAGTAAGCATCTAGAGATAAAAAATTACTCCTTATAACTGCATTGGCCGTATCCCACAAATTTTGGTATGTTGTCTCATTATTATCATTCTCCTGGATGAAATTATTGATTGTATCTGTGATTTGCTCTTTCACCCATTCATTCTTTAGGATTAGATTATTTAATTTCCAATTAACTTTTGGTCTATTTTCTCCTAGCCTTATATTGCATGTGATTTTTATTGCATCATGATCTGAAAAAGATGCATTTACTATTTCTGCCTTTCTGCATTTGATTTTGAGGTTGCCCTAACACATGCCCTAACACATGGTCAATTTTTGTATAAGTTCCATGAACTGCAGAGAAAAAAGTAAACTGCCTACTATTTTCATTCAATTTTCTCCAAAGATCTATAATACCTAACTTTTCTAACATTTTTCTTACCTCCCTAACTTCTTTCTTATTTATTTTGTGCTTTGATTTATCTAATTCTGAGAGAGAAAGGTTGAGATCCCCCACTAGTACAGTTTGGCTGTCTGTTTCTTCTTTCACCTCTCTTAATTTCTCCTCTAGGAATTTGGATGCTATACCACTTGGTGCATATATGTTCAGTATTGATATTGTTACATTATCTATGGCACCCTTTAGCAAAATATAGTTTTCTTCCTTATCTCTTTTAATTAGATCTATCTTTGCTTTTACTTGATCTGAGATCAGGATTGCTACCCATGCTTTTTTTGTTCACCTGAAGCATAATAGATTCTGCTCTAGCCTTTTACCTTCTCTCTGTGTATCTCTATGTTTTAGAAGTGTTTCTTGTAAGCAACATATTATAGGATTCTGGCTTTTAATCCAGTCTGTTATCCACTTTTGCTTTATGGAAGAATTCATCCCATTCACATTCACAGTTAAAATAACTAATTCTATATTTCCTGCCATCTTATTTACCCAAAGTTATGCTTTTCTCTTTTCTTTTCCTTTTCTCCCTTCCCCTCTCCCCCCATATTTTGCTTTTGATGACCACCTCCCTCAAACAGTCCTCCCTCCTTTAGAGGCCTTGCTCCTTTTTTTGTACCTTTCCCCTAATTCTTCTGTTTTCCCTTCTATTAGTCTTTCCCTTTCTTTTCCTCATTTCCCTCCCACTTCCCTATATGCAGGGACAAGTTTCTCTGTGAAACCAAATGTGTCTGATATATTCTTTTAGAGCCTAGTCTAATGAGAGTAAGAGTCACACAATTCTAATCTCCCTGCCTTCTTTCCCTCAATTAAATTAGGTTTTCTTTGCCTCTTCATGAGATTTTACCTTATTTTTACCTTCTTTTTTTTAACCTTATTTTACCTCCTTTCCCTTCTTTTTCCAGTATGATACCCCTTCCACCTCTAGTTTCTTTTTCATATTATCAAAATAAAATTAAATTATACCCCCATTCTTTAAGTATACCCATAGCAGAAATATAGTTTTCAAGAGTTCTTTCCTTTTTACTTTTTTATGCTTCTCTTGAGTTCTGTGTTTGGAGGTCAAATTTTTTGTTCAAATCTGGTCTTTTCATTAGAAATAGGTGAAATTCACCTATATCATTAAATGACCATCTTTTTCCCTGGAAGATAATGCTCATTCTAGTTGGATAGTTTATTCTTAGTTGTAATCCAAGTTCCTTTTCCTTTCAGAATATCTGGTTCCAGGCTCTTCAATCTTTTAATGTGGAAGCTGACAGATCTTGGGTAATTCTAATAACAGTTCCTCGGTATTTGAACTGTTTCCTTCTAGATGCTTGCAATATTTTTTCCTTGGTGCAATTTAGCTACGATATTTCTTGGGGATTTAATTTTGGGGTCTCTTTCAGGAGGTGATTGGTGAATTCTTTCAATGGTTGCCTTCTGATTCAAAAACATCAGGGCAGTTTTCTTTCATGATTTCCTGGAAGATAGCATCTAGGTTCTTTTTTTCATCATGGCTTTCAGGGAATCCAATTATCCTTAGATTGTCTCTCCTAGATCTATTTTCCAGGTCAGTTGTTTTTCCTAGGAGATATTTCATATTTTCTTCTATTTTTTTCATTTTTTGTTTTCATTTAACTGATTCTCAAAGTCTTATTGATTCATTCACTTCTATTTGTTCAATTCTTATTTTTAATGTTATTTACTTTGGTTACCTTTTTAAACTCCTTTTGTAACTGGCCAATTGAATTTTTTCATTCATTGCAGTCTTTTTCCTTTTCGCCAATTTTGTTTTTCAGTGAATTGGTGTCTTTTTCACATCTCTTTTCCAGGGCATTATATCCTTTTTGCACTGATCTCAATTCATTTCCCCATTTTTCTTCTAACTCTCTTTTGAGATTCTTTAAAGCAATCTTCCAGGAAAGCCTTGTGACATGGGAACCAACTCATGTCTCCCTTTGTGGCTTCCTCTGGAGTTGCTTTACCTTTATGAACCTCAGGATCTGGGGTCTGTTGTTCTCTCTCTCCATAAAAGCTGTCTATGGTGAGAGTTCTTTTCTGTTTTTTATTCATTTTTTTTAAAAGCTTGAGATCTGTTTAAAGCAGAGGAGCGAGCGGCAGCTGCTTTAATTTCCCCTGGGCAGTTTGGCTGATGGACTTCTGGTGCTGGGCTGTCCGGGCTAGGTCTGACATTTGCAGTGGGTTACAATCTACCTTTTACAAAAGGCAGATTTGCCAAAGCACCTGCCTGCTACCAGAGCAGGGTGGCCCAAGAGCCTTGCAGAAACTTCCCAGGTGCTTAGCATCTGCCACTCTGAGTCCCAGCCCAGCTTCCTGACCTCTCCTGGAGCTGCCATCTGAGCTCGGCAAACTGTCCCATCCTCTGACCATCTGAAACAGACCTGCTCCAGAGCTCCTCCAAGGTAGCTTCTTTTATGAATGTGTTATAGTCCAAATATTTGTGAGTTCTTTGACTTAAAAATCAGTTCAGAGGCTTAATCTGCTGTTGGTTTGAGAGAAGGTCAGAGGAGGTCACAGAGAGTTGGGTCTTCACTTCGCCATCTTCTATTTTCTTCTTCTTAAAGAAGGAAAAGGTCAGTTTATTGGTCATGAATGCCAGGGATTGGAGTGTGATTGGAAAAGAGATCAAAGAGTTTAGAAAAGTTACTTCGGAGACAGCAATAGGGTTTGAGCAAAAGGGATCAATAGAAGGATTCTTAGACAGCATCAAGGCCCCAGCTGAGGTTATGGACCATAAATTTAAAATAGATGAAAACAGTTCAATTTTGTGAGGAGCAAAAGTGTGAGAATAAGATGGCAAAGGTTACATAGGAAAGAAGATTCATCGATTGGGAATGACAGAAAGTTGAGGAAGTGGAACAAGTTGGGATTATAGTAAAGTGGTTTTTAAAATAGTAAAGTGACAGACCATGGGAAGCCAAAATTGGGGACACAGACTTTGAGAATATTGACAGGTCATGGACTAAAGGTTATGATGGGTATAGTGTAAACCAATCTGTCAAAAAATGTTTATTAATTGCTTTCTGTATAGAGATGCTATGCTCAGCATTAGGGATACTCTTCCCCAAAATGAAACAATTCCTGATCTCAAAGTGCTTGCTTACTATTGGGGGAAAGAATACATTCACAAATAAAAATATAGGGAAATACAAGGCAGTTAAAAATACAATATTTAGGGAAGGAAGGTGCTTGCATCTGTAGATATCAGGAAAGGCTTCATGTAGGAGTGCTTGAATTGTGTCTTGAAGGAAGTGAAGGATTCCTTGAAGTGGAAGTGATAAGAAGTAACATTACAGGCTAGGGAAATGACTAGCACAAAGATCCTGAATGAGAAAGAGAGACAAGACCAGTTTAACTAGACTATAATGATACTAGAAAGACTTGAGCCCAATAACAAAGATTATTAAAAACCTAAAACAAAGTTAATATTTTCTTCTAGAGGATAGTAAAAGCATTTTCCTTCTTTTGATTTTTCTCTTTTTCTCAATGTAGCTCAAAAAAACTGCAATTTTTTGTAATTATTAGCTTTTCTTGCCAGTTCATTCTGGAAATCCACTTTCTTTATTTAGAGAACTTTATCACACTTTTGTTTCCATTTGTCCCTCATTGTTTAATCTTGCTTTCATCTTTAGTGCCCATCTTTAAGAAAAATTAAATTTGCTTGATGGATTGCTTTGTGCACTCACATTAATTTCTTTAGACAGCTCCCCATTTTCTTGCTCATCTAAACTGTTTCTTTTTTGAGACATACTGGACTGACTTTCCCTTTACAAACTTCGCTGTACTGGTCCTTTCATAAGCAGACAGTCTACATCTGGGATTGTATTTAAACCTCAGCATGATAGGACTTGACACAATTTGTACTCCATTGGTATAGCTTTACAGAACCCAGGGTCACTTCTTTGCCATGATTCCTCAACAGAATAAGATTTAAGTGGAAATTGTTAGACCTGAATATCATTAGATTCAGTTAACAGTGTTGGACATGGAAAATGTTTGCTGTGCCGGTGTCACCTCTGTGAAGTGGAATATAGGTGTAATTAAAAATAAATCTCAAAATCTTGAATACCTGCAAAATTAGAATCAACAAACAACTTCTTACCAATGTATTATTCCCTGGAAACTAGAAGTATGAACAGAACCCTAAGTCATTACATTATCTCATCTTCAGCCTTTGGCATATGTGTATAATTGATCTTAGTAGATAACTTATTTTTGTATTCAATCACTACCAAAGTCCTGTTTTAATGCTTTATTATGGAATAAAGGTTCTTCAAGGTCATACCAGCAGAGAATGAGCTCTAGTGGGTCCTTACAATGTGGAAAGTCTTCACATATGGCTTGGCAATGGATTGACTGGCTGTGTGTTTGTCTGCTGCCTGAGAACCAACCCATCTTTAGTTCAGAAAAAGTCATCCTTCACTTAAAGTTAAAATTGAGTCCTACATATGTAAAACATAGATACATATGTAAATTATCATCATACACAATGATGAACAAGTACAAAATCATCAGTATCTTTGGCCACAGGATTTTTCAAAGTCTGCCTTGGAAGAGACCTCAGATACTATCATCATCATCATGATAGCTGATATTTACATAATGCTTTAAGGTTTGCAGAGTTCTATACTTACATGATATCATTTGATCCTCGAAGATCCCTGTAAACTATCCTAATTTTACTGATGAAGAAACTGAGGCTGAGAGGAAATGACTTTCCTGGGCTCACAAAGCTAGAATCTGAAGCAGAATTCAAACTCAGATTTTCCTGTCTTGAATCGGTTCAGGGCTTTGTCCACTACGGTATATAACTGTTTCTGGTAAAAGTCTGTTGTTTTCTAGATGTAAAGATTGCAGCCTGGGGGAAGTTAAGTAGCCCAGTGGATAGATTGCTGGGCCTGGAGTCAGGAAGACCCAAGTTAAAATCTGGCCACAGACATTGATTATCTGTGTGACCCTGTGCAAGTCACCTGTTTGTCTCAGTGTCTTTAGCTGTAAAAGGAAATAACAAACCATTCCAATATCTTTGCCAAGAAAACTTTAAAGGGGATCACAAAAAGTTGGATACAGCTGAAACAATTGAACAATTCAGTCTGCATCTGATTTTTCTATTTTTAAAATTTTTAAATGGTTTTATTTATGCTTTTTATTTTTCTGTCACAATCATTTCCTAATATGCCCTCCTATCCCATTGAATACTCCTTATAACAGAAAAAAAATTAAGTGAAATCAGCCAACACATACCATCCCAAACAGTATACAGATAACATTCTGCATCCAAAGTCTTCTAAAATTCTGTACCAGTCGGAGGGAAAGGTGTTCCAGAAACTGATGTTCAGGGACAAAAATGGTCACAACAACTAATTAAAATCTGGCTGCATTCAGATGTTTAAATTTATACAATTGTCATCATTGTGTATATTGGTCTACTAATTCTGTTTATCCTATTGAGCACTGATTTACATACAGATTCTCTGGATCCCTTGCCTTTATCATTTAGATACAATAATATTCCATCACATTAACGCACCACAATTTATTTAGCTCTTCCTCCATTAACAGATGCATACTTTGTTTCTAGCTTTTTTACTACCCCAAAAAGTGCTGAACTGGATATTTTGATATACATCAGACTTGTCTTTGGCATTTGGATCTCCTTAAAGTATCATTGAAGCCAAGGACATGAAAAATTCAGTGATTTTACTTGTATAATTCTACCTTGTTTTACAGAATGTTTGTACCAATTCATAGCTCCACCAGCAATGTATTAGTGTGACTGATTTCCAGTCTTTCCAACACTGAATGCTTCCAGGTTTTAACACCTTTGCTAATTTGATAGATGTGAGGTGAAAACTTGGAATCGTTTTAATTTGTATTCTCTTGTTAATAATCAGGTCACTTTTTACATGATTTCCCATAGTTTTTAACTCTTTTTTGGAAAACTATTTGTTCATATCTTTTGAACACTTAGCTATTGAGGCATTTCTACTAATCTTACATATTTGTGTCAATTCCCTATATGTCTTGGATGTGAATTTTATCATATATAATTGATGCAAAGATTTGTTCAATAGTATATGTTCTCTAATTAGTGGAGTTTTTATTATTTTGTTTTATGTAAAATACCATAAAATTTTGTGTGATTAAAAGTGTCTCATTTATCTTTTGTGATCTCCTCTCTTACTTCATTAGGAACTTTTTATCTCACTTTAATTATGAAAGGTACCTAATTCCATTTTCTTCTTTTTTGAATGTGACTTCTATTTTCATCTAACTAGAGATTACTATGGTACATAAAATAAAATGATTGTTCAAATCTAATTGTGGGAAAGTTATTTTCCCATCTTTCCAGAAGTTCTTGTCAAATAGTGTCCTTTCCCCTATTGACCGTATTCCTGGTTTTTCTCAAATTGGGCAGCTGTTTTATTGCTTCTATAACTTGCTTACCTAGTTTGTTCCACTGAGTTCCTTTTTTACTTTTTTAGACACTTGACAGTTACAACTTAATAATATAATTTCAGATCTGACAATGCTACTCATCCATCATTACTTCCTTTTTAAAAATTAGTCCCCCAAACTGCAGAACTTTTATTCCTCTACTTGGAGGAGCTAAATATTCATTTGAATATTTATTGTTATTATATATAATTTATAAAATAAGCTATAAGGAGTGACGTAGATGGAAATCTATAAAATGTGCTTCCCTCACTTTGGTTTTTAACACCTCTCACTTGGTCACAAGAACATCTAATTACTCTCTGTATTACCTTGCTTATCTCATGCTGCCAAGTCTAGGTTTCCAGAAAGATATCACCAGCACCATGTTATTATACTCAAATTTTGTCAGGAACCTGGGGTAACCCCTTATTCAACATGCTAGCTCTTGAGCACCCAGTTAATGTACTTCTAGTTATACAACCAGTCATTAACAATAATGACACTTTGGAATCTTAAATATAAATATTTTCTTAATAATTAGATAAGAAAAATAATGTCTTGGACCCTCATATTCATTTGTAATTATTTCATCACAATTGATACATAAACCTGGGTCTCCCAGTCTTACCAATATATACAGTTGGACACATACGTCATGTTGGCACAATTGGTTAGGAAATCCCATATATTCAAGGTCCCTCATGACTCTGAAACTATAAACTTTGCTGTCTTCTTTCTGCCTCAGGAATTGTTCATAAAATTTCCTTAATGAATGTAACTTGTATGTTTAACATGCTTCTGTGACTAAGGTTAGTTTATCAGTATGCTTTACTAATGTCTTATTGGTACAGCCTTTCAGCCAGACTAGTTGATATTCTGATTCTCTGCTGTTTCTCTGTTCAACTAGACCATAATATCACTTTCATCTTGAAACTTAAATGATGTATTTCTGTTTATCTGTCTGTCTCTCTCTTTCTCTCCCTCTGTTATCTTTCTCCCCCTTCCTCTCTTTTCTTTTCTTTTTTTCTGAGTTCTGATGCTGGATTATCTCTGATAAGTTAGATTTTATTTGTCCCATAATTACTCAAGTATTATTGTTCATACCTGTCTAGTAAATACCTTGTCATTTTTGAAACTTACCAACTGATTGTCTCAGAACTCTCAAACTTGGTACCCAGAAACTCTCTTAGAATTTCCATTTCTCTTAGAACCCTGACTAGATATTTAACCAAATTAAGGGATAATACATTACAGTACTTTGATTCATGTAGCAATACATTAATTTAGATTGTGATTTCCAGAGTGAAATATTATACTTAGTGTGCTCTCAACACTTATTTATCATCATCGTATACCTAGGTGGAAAAAAAATTGGATTTTGAAGTAAAAAGTAACAATTAAATTTAGCATCACCTTGTGTTATCCCCTTCACAAGATGACCATACAGCAAATGAGTCATGAAAATTGTATAAATATTTCAGTCATCACTGTGCTGTTTGTCCCTGAATAGATGTAGTCTTTATGGTAGAAATGCCAATGGCAATAGATCTCTCTTTGTGGATATTATAAGATATATATGTGCATATATATTTTCTCCAGTATTGAGTTGGGCATATAATGCCATGTTAATTGGTTGATACCATGAAAGGGTAGAAAAGATCTTAAAAAACAACATAGCAGTGTTATAGGGTAAGGGCTTAATAAAGGGAAAATAAATGAATAAATTGTGCAGCAAAGATTTATTTTGACTTGAATGATCTGGGTGGTTTGGCCCCGTAGCTTTGAATTCCTTATGTAATTATGTAACCTCTTTTTTCACTTTATCCATGTTGATATGAGTTCATCATTTAATGTTCTATAAAGTAGAATTCCATGTATGAGTAATTTAATAAGCCTTTGACTTGTTCTCTTCTAGGTCTATATGAGTCAGGAGATAATGGAGCAGTCTAGCAGAATATGGAGACTTTCATCTTCAGCTAACCAGTTTAAGTGGCGAAAGGTCAGTGATAAACTAAAGTGTATTTTTTATTTTATTTTATTTTTTTATTATTATTAAAACTTTTTATTTGCAAAACATATGTATGGGTAATTCTTCAACATTAACCCTTACAAATTTCTGTTACAAATTTTTCCCCCCTACTCCCCAACCCTCCCCTAGATGGCAGGATATCCACTACATGTTAATTATGTTAAAATACTTGACAAATTGAATATATGTATACATATTTCCATAAAGTGTATTTTTTAAATGTTTATTGGTAGCACTTGTGATTTCATTGGTGAGTGGGAAACCCCAAGTGTATATATGCTGCCCCTCTTTTTCCTCTTTCCCCAGATCAGATCAACAATTCAGCTCTAATTTTTAGACTTAGTGAATTGCATGGAACACCTTGAGGGAAAGTGATTTTCCTGTCCATGGGCATAGAACTACAATGTATCAGAGGTAAGACTTTGAACCTAGGTCTTCAATCTACATTTAAAAAAAAATCTTGTATATTCTGATTTATATATGTTATCTTTCTCATTGAACTACACACTCCTTGAGGGCAGGGACCACTTTTGCTCTGTATCTCGTATATATATCACTTAGATTGGTGCCTGGTATAAAATAATTGATCCATAAATGCTTGCTAATTAGTTGGCCGGTTGATTGATTGCTGAATCTAAGTCTGGGCTTATATACACTATACTATGGTTCCTCTCAGTAAAGTAAGTGGATTTTTGCATCCTTTTTTCATGAATAGCAACCCATGACTAGTTTTTCACAGAAAAAACAGCATTCAATAATTAGTCACCAATTTTGGATCCTCTTAAACAGCCCAGGATTGGGCTCCCAAGCTACCAAGGATAATAGTGAAATTCTATAGCAGAATGCTATCATGGAAGTGGTGGCCCACCTTCGCCTCTGGGATTAGGTTTGCAATATGATTCATAGAATTACAAATTAGAAACTAGGACTGAGAAATCATCTAATTTTAACTCCCTCATTTTACAGATGAAGAAACTGAATCTTATGGGGGATAAGTGATTTGCTTAAAGTCATAGAGAATCAGAAGTGGGAGGGGAGGAGGAACTTCTGGAATCTGAGGCTCCACAGCCCTCAGTAATAATGGCAATGGGGAAAGCAGATCCTGCCAGTATTTGTTTAGTTCTAGATTCAGAGTACCCCAACAAAAATTCCTCTAACAGGACTTCTCATTCCTTGTTGATTAAAAAATAAATATAAAGTCAGACTCATTCTCTCTCCTGCAATGCAGAAGCTCTTTGTTTATGTTATTTGTTTATGTAGTCAGCCAAATCAGTTGAAAAAATTTATTAAGTGCTTACATTGTGCCTGCCAGGCACTGTGATAAGCACTGGAGATACAAAGACACTGGCTTTGACATGAAGGAGCTCACATTCTCATGGGGGAGAAATGTAAACAATTATGAACATAGAAAACATATACAGTATAAATGGAAGGTAATCTCAAAGGGAAGACATTGGAGAGGGAAATATGAGATTTGAGATGAATCTCAAAGGAAGTAAAAAAAAATAAAAGCTAAAAAACTGAGATGAGAAGGGAGATTATTCCAGATATGAAATTCAAACAGTGCAAAAACATGGAACCAGGGCTGTGCTAAAGCCAGCTCTGATCAGCTTGCAAGAGCCAATTGTTAAATCTTCAGTATGAGCATTTACACCTCAGAAATGGCAATTATTCCAAATTAGGACTTTATTTGTTGTTTTATTGACTATCTAGATAGAAGAAAGTGTTGATAGTATAGGCCAAATCTTAAAATGTCTGCATATCCCAGAGATGGGATGATTGTTAACTATTAGAGAGACTGGTTGTTAAACATTTACCAGCATATTTCTGTTTACTCTATAAACATTTCTAGAGTTCTACTCCAGCTCAGAGAATTAAGCCATCACCAGATTGGAAGTCTACTGACTAGGCTGATGATGAAGATGATGATGATGGTTGACATTTATGTAGAACTTTAGTGTCCCAAAGACCATTACATACATTCTCTCATCTGAATCTCATAGCATCCCAGCATGGAGCTGAGAAATGGAGTAGAGTATGTGAGGAATAACCAGTAGACTAATTGTGTAATTGGTTCTTAGAGTGAGAAGAAGGGAGCATTAGACAGATAGGATGGGGCTAAGTTTAAAAAGCCAAACATAAAAATATGATTTCATATTTGATCCTGGAATTACTAGGGGGCCACTGGAATTTATTGACATGATCAAACATTTGCTTTAGCAAAGAGAAAAGACAATTCTTGCCCCTATCTGTTCCCCTTTGGTTGATTTTGAGCACATTAAATAGACACCACTGATAGATTCAAAGAACTCATCCATAAGTGTGCTTTGTAAGCCCAGCTAAGCTGATGACACTCTGCCAAATAAGCATTTTTCAGGTAGGAGGACATATCTCTTAGGATTTGAGTTTGTCTTCTAGATCACTTTGACTCTGATTTCCCAAGCCTTTCAGGAGCTATCTTATCAAGGCCTGTGTCTATATTCTTCAGATTTCTTACTTACAGGATCATTTTAAATATAGAAATACTAGTTCTTTGTTAAAGTTAAAAGCAACTACTATAGGGAGAGTTCACCCATTTCCACCATTGGTAAAGGAAGTGATTATCTTCAAGGATTCCAATCTATTAAAACATGGTATTGATCTGGATATAGCCTGCATTTCTTTACTGCCAAATCTGGGTTGAATAAAATTTGTATACAGGACACAATCTTGCTTTTTCCATTGTGGATGGTAGTAATGGGCTAGTGTCATATCTTGTGGGAAAGGAAAATTCAGGAGATCTCATCCAGGGTTACCAGGTATCTGTTTTATGTATGTGTGTATGAATATCTGTATGTTTATCCTTACATATGTGTGCTGTGTATATATCTATCATCTGTCTCTCTATGCTCTTTAGAATAAAAGTTTCATGAAAATTTAGATGACTATTTCATTTTTGTCTTTGTGTTTCCAGTGCTTAGCACAGTGCCCAACACATAGTAAGTGCTTAATGAATGTTTGCAACAAGAATGATGAACATTAAGATAATGCCAGGCATGGTGACAAACACCCATATACACTTGAGATTGGGAAGGTTCATGCTCCAGTGATTTTTGAAATACAAAAGGGCTAAAGCAGATAGGTTATCTTCCCTCACTAAATATGACATTAATTTAGCAAGCTCAAGAGACTGGGAAACCAATAGTCTGCCCAAGGAAGGACAAACCAGCCTAAGTATGAAATAGAGATACTCAGATTTCTATGCTGATCACTAGTGGAATTGGACTAGTCTCCAAAACAAAACAAAAAACAAACAAACAAACAAACAAAAAAACAAGAAAGTATCTTTCTTAGAAGAAAAACT
Organism: Myrmecobius fasciatus; assembly: GCA_023553655.1. Classification (NCBI taxonomy): domain Eukaryota; kingdom Metazoa; phylum Chordata; class Mammalia; order Dasyuromorphia; family Myrmecobiidae; genus Myrmecobius; species Myrmecobius fasciatus. The sequence continues at coordinate 110,524 of JAJPUD010000468.1, read as the reverse complement.
TGAAAACTTTTTGAAAAATATATTTGATTTTCAGAGTAAATCTATACAATTTTTTTTCCTTTCAAAGAAGTCCCATTTTCAAATCTCATCTATGTTTCATCCTGATATAGTACCTAAAATTTTTGAGTTGGTGTGATTTAGCTAACTCCTGATTATTTCCAGCAAGAATATCCAGAATTAGATGCTGCTTCTCACAGAACCAAGTTAAGGTGCAGTGATTGAGAAAAACAGTAGAGAAATCACACCAGACTTTTGTGTACATTTGTCCAATCAGGACTACAAATCAAATTGCTTTCATACAATGCATTCAGCTAGGCAGTCTGAGAAAAAAACTTCCAATAAAGACTCTGAGCCTTTTCCATCGTCAGGGAACATCAATCACCAGCACCCTTCACCACTACTCAGTTCTTAAAGAAACATTCAGCTCCCCATGAACACATCTGACAAACGCAGTCCCTGCTGGTCTTTTTTTAAAATGTGATGCACACAGAAACAGTATCAGAGCAGAGAATTCTTAGAGCTCATTCAATACAACTCCATCATTTTAGAGAGGATGTGGAGGCAGAGGGAGGCAAAAGGACTCTCTGATGATCACATAATTTATTAATGGCAGAATTAGACTAGAACCTTCCTGACTCACAGAATGAATTTTATAGAGGATAGAACACTGAGTCCAGCTATTTTGACTGATTGAATGCAAAAAATCGATTGGAGATTAAGCCAGGTTTGAAGGAGGGTTTTTTTTTGTTTGTTTGTTTGTTTTGTTTGTTTCTAAATATTTTAAAGCAAATCATATGAAAAGTATTATATTCCTTAAGACAAACTTACTTTTGTCCCTATACTTTTCAATCAATTTTTCTTTTCTTTTCTTTTTTTCTTTTTTCTTTTTTTTTTTGTTTTTTTTTGTTTTTGTAATTTACCTGAATTTTTACAATGGAAAGTTACTCACTTAAACTTTTAATGTTAATGAAAAATTCAATGAATTTTTTGGCGTAACAATAGCTAAGTGGCTGGCTGATCTCACAACATGATTTTGTTCAAGCTTTGCATTTGCCTTCATTGCCTCATGCTTTAAAAATTAGGTTCCAGAGGTGTGATTCACAGTGCCATCTGCACTCTTGCTTTGAAAATATATTTTAAGCCCTTCTTCGCGATGCTTATTCTCTGTACTACCTATAGACAAATGTGGCATGTGAAAAACTGTCAGATTCCTAGGGGAAGGCCATGGGCAAAATGAAGTCTAGTTCTGTGGAATTTCACAGCCTCTGCTCGTGGCTTGGCACATGTGTAGCTTTATTGTGTTTGGAAAAGAAAAATTCTCTGTGGCCTTGAAACTTGTATTCTTGGATTGTTCCTTCTTCTGTAACTTCCTCTAGTCATAAATGACTGTCCAAGAGTCTAAGATAAAACACGGTTCCCATGTTTGCTGAGAGAATATAACCCCAGCATTTGATGTTTTATTGCTCAATTGTTAGAACTAGCTACCGAATTTGTACAGGGAAGATTTACTATATAAACCATTGAGGCATATATTTCACATGTACAGATTCTTATTGTGAACACATACATTCTTTTTGTTACTACCATGAATTCTGGGTGAGATTAAGAGAATTTGAAAGTTGAAGAATAGGACTGATTCTCATTTTTGTGCCAGGAAATCACTTATAATTTCTTCACCCAGTTGAGCCACACACTGTAAATACACTGCTAGCAGTGTGACAGTGTCTTAGCCATGGACTTTTCCTCAACACACATTTTGTGTAGTAGGCATGGAGAAATAGAAATTTCACTGCAAGAGGGAGCTTCTTCATAAGGAAACTCCCTATAATCAATGCAGGTAGACACTTTCCCTACCACTCATAAAGTCTTAGAGAATTGTTTAGAGCCGTTAATGGACGCATTTATGTAGGATCAAACAGTCTCTGTAGGGTGTGGTTGTCAAAGATCCTGCCTAGATCAAAGCTTCTTAAACTACTGTTCACAACCTCATATGGGGTCACTAACTAAATGTGGAGGGTCATAAAATTATGATTTATTATCAGTAAATGTTTGATTTGTATACCTATTTTATATACCTATATTCCTGGGGTCACATAAAAATTTCTTGGGCAAAAAAAAAAAAAAAAAAAAAGGTTGCCAGTGGAAAAAGTTTAAGAAGCCCTCTTCTAGATAATCTGAGACTCATATGCTCTCCAGATCTGTCTCTGACTTTTCTCTTGAGCAGAAAACTACATAAGGATCTGTTTTCCTCTTCCCGAGCACCTACTGTACTACGACATGTCTATAAAGTCACAGCTCTTCCAGGGAGGGAAGAGAGTTCAGGACTGTTTTCAAAGTTATTTTATTGTGTTAACTTCTTTTTGTCATTGTCATTTTCTCCAAGTGTGAAGACATCAATTTTCTTTTATAGCAGGGAGACAGTGCTTCCTTTCCTAGGTCTGTGTTAAGCTACACAATGTGCTATTTCCTCCCCATGTAGAATATAAACTTCTTGAGGGCAGGGTTATTTTATTTCATTTATTTACTTATTTATTTTTAGTGTCTTTGGTACCTGGAAAAATGTCTGACACATAATAGGCACTTAATATTTTGGGAAAAGGATGCAATTCTATTGAATAGCTTTTCTAGGAGTCATAATGAGTTCTGCCACTTACATCTGAGTGTTCTACAGAACATGTTTGCCACAGTTCACAGTCTTATGATAGAATGATTCAATATAATCCAACAAAATTTTATTAAGTACCCACTTGGTACCATAAATTGTGTTAGGCCCTGGATATACAAAGCAAAAATGAAATGATTCTTACTCTCAAGGAGCTTCTGTTACACTAAGAGATATGACACATACACACCTCGAAGTAAATATAAAGAAACTTAAAAATCATTGAAAGAGACCAAGAGCAATGAATCAGAAGGAATCAGAAAGGTCCCTGAGTTGTTCAGCAAAGAAAGCCAGGATTCTATAAGGCTGAGCTGAGGAGAGGGTAAAGTCTGTGGCTGTTGAAAAGAGCAGAAATAATTGGCTATTTTGGGACATAAGGCCTCCTGACACTATGTTTTAAGCTTTAGGGATTAAAACGTAGCATCAGGAGGCCCAAGAGAAGACTCTCCCAAAAACCAAATTAAAATATTTTTAAATCAGCAAAATGAATGATTGTATTTTTAATTTCCTTCCTATATTCAAATCAATAAGTCAAGTCAATAAGCGCTTATGACGTAACTACTGTTAAGCACTGGAGATAGAAAGGCACAAAAACAGCCCCTATTCTGAAGGAGCTCATTATCTATTGGGGGAACAGTGTGCATATAGGCAGGATAAAATTGGAAACAAAATAAACATTTTTTAAGAACTTACTATATGCTAGGGAGTGTAGCTAGGTAGTAAGTACCACAGTGTACAATGCATCAGGTCTATAGTAGATAGACTTAATTTCCTGAGTTCAAATCCTGCTTCAGACACTAATTAGCTGTGTGATACTGGGCAAATCACTTAACCCTGTCTGTCTCAGCTTCCTCATGTATAAAATAAGGTGGAGAAGGAAATGGCAAACCATTCCAGAATATTTGCAAAGAAAACCTCAAATGGGGTCATAAAGAGTCAGACACGACTGAACGACATTAAAATAATAAATAATAAATATGTTTCGGGGACTGTGTCATGGTGATGTAAAGGCAAAAATGTATCTGTCCTCAATGATCTTAAATTTATTAGGATCCATATCCAACATAGTAACATGGAAAGGGCCCTGGATTTGAAATCAGGAAGATTTCCTTCAATTCCCATTTCAGGTATTTTGTAGCTAGGTGATTCCCTAAGCAAATCTGTTCCTGTCCTGTGCCTCAGTTTCCTCATTTACAAAATGAATTTATGGATGCCATAACCTCTGAGGTTCCATCTTGTTCTAAATTTATGACTCTTCAATTACTTTTATATCTGTGCACCATGCAAGGATGTTAGCACTTGTATAAAACTAAGGTGGTCTCCTTTTTTTTTTTTTTTTAATATATTTGTTTCCTATTTGAGACAAATCCCTGAGTACTGACACAGGATACCATTTACCAGAGTCTGTAAACCATTATGACTTTAGGGGCGGGGGAATGCACTGATATTCTATCAAGCAAGATTCTCAAGTGTTTAAAGAAGCAAGTTAAGATTTTCCAAGAAGCTGCCCTCACTATTTTTAGGCCACCAAAGTAACTTCTAGAAAATGAATGATTTCACCTGAGGGAGTTAATATAACTTCCAAATGCTCCACTGACTCCCAGTGCATCCTTTCTGCTCTGGGAGAATCTGGCTCATTATGTCTGTTCCCTCTTCTTCAGATAATAATACTGTGCAGTTAAATAGCTCCTTTCATCTATGGATCTCACAGGACTTTACAGGCATTAATTAGTTTTCACATGTGACAATAAACTTTTTCACACACTCCTGAAATTGGTAGTTAACAATTTCACACCAGGGCAAAGTCAAAAGACTAGCGCTCTGTCTCCTGAAGGCTGAAAGAGCCAGAAGAAAAATTAGAGGTGAGAGGGTAGGGAGGGAATGCAGTCAGTCTATCTGGTTATGACCTCGTTATATCAAACATCCAGATGTTTGTTTACAAGGTATTGGTAAGCACCTGGGTGCTAGCTGGTTTTCAAAATCTAATTGTATTCAGAAATTTTTCTAAAACATAACACGTTTAAGTAAGTCACTGGAAATAAAAGAATCTATTAGCTTCCCTTTTTAATCTCTCTTTTGGAGAGGATCACAGAGCCAAAAGGTACTTTAGGCACCATCTAAGCCAACTCTTTTTAGAGTTGAAGAAACTTAGGCTCACAGAGTTTAGGTGACTAAGTTCAGGGTCACATAGTCAATAAACGTGAGAAGCAAGATTTGAACCCAGATTCCCTAGCTCCAAAGCCAGGGCTCTTGACTCTATACTGTATTGTCTCAATAAAATCATAGTACATAGTTAATTATTTAAGAATTAGATTAGTTATTCTGACATGATGGAATAAGAAGCATTTTAGGTATTTTCTGTTTCAAGCATGCACATGAAATTACTCTTGGACCTGAGCTGTATTCCTTTGTCCCAAATGCTGGCCTACTCTTGTAATCTCTTGACATCACTTAAATAGCTATAAACCTTCAAAGAAACTGTGTAAGAAAATCTAGCTTTTCCTTGCTTTCCCCACCTTTTCAACAGTTTTGACTTTGGCGTAAACCCATTTAACCTAATTCCTCCTTTTCCTCATCAATTCCTTATTTAATCCTCCAAATTACTAATTCTAGGTCATTAGTTCTACTAAAATTGATTTCCACAAGGTCTCCAGTGATCTTTATCTTGTTAAATAGACATCCTTTCTTTGCTTCTTAAAATTCTCCTTTTGACTTTAGTAACACTGTCCTTTCCTGATTTACCTCTTAACTCTCTGCTTCTTCCTTTACTTTTCTTTCGACAACTCCTTTTCTTCCCACTCACTAAATATTCTTTATGACTCAGTCCTTGGTCATCTACTTTTTCCCTTCTGTACATTTTTTCCCTTGGCAAAATTATCATGTCTCATGATTTTGAGTATAACCTCATGGTGGATAATTCCCAAATCTATAACTGTACTCATTCTCATATTCAACTCTATATTACAAATTTCTACCTGTATAACTTGCCATCACTTCAAAGTTAAGGTATTTAAATTGATCTCACTCTCCCCACAAAGTCAACCTCCTCATCCCCCCTTTCCTTTCTAAAGGCATTAATTTCATCTTCCTGAAACTCTAGTTATTTTTGACTTGTTTCTCTCACTCTGATCTCATTTTCTCTTTTTAACTCCAGAGATGTAGCATGTTAGAATGATTAGGAAGACCTAGGTCAAGCCTTGCCTCTGGCACATATTATTTGCCCCTAGATAAGGAACCTCTTCATTCCATTTCCTCCCCACCCCCAATACATTCACACACTTTGGATTTCTTCCTTATGCACCTGGAACCTCTTTATCCTGCAAGATCACATCTGCCCTAGAAACTCACATCTCATCAGTACCCTCTGACCTTAGAGTACTCTGGGGTATCTCTGATTGGAGGTTGGAGAAGAGAGTTCCTTACAAAACCTCCATTTAAAGAGTATGCCCAAGCCATCCACTTCTTCATTTCTTACCTAGCTATACTCCCTCATGCCAATGGTATGTAACTGGTACTTTTCCCTTCCAATTCCCCTTTTTTCTGATTCTTTTCCTGTATTGTCTTATTGTCTGCCCTGATTAGATTATAAGTTCCTTGATGGTAAGAACTGCCTTTATTTTTTAATTTATGAATCCACATCACTTAATAGATTACCTATTACAAAGTAGGCACTTAATACATATTTATTAACTGAATTAATCTCTCAATTTTTAGCAACTCCCTTAGAGAATTAAGTTGCTGAGAAATTGTTGACCTGTATTGGTAGAGAATGTTTCCTCTTTGGAAGTTCCACATACCGATGAAATTACAAGTCCAATTCCTATCCCTTCTCTCATTTATCATCAACATATAGATAATTATTAAGCTGTGTTGATTTTTCACTGGAATAGTCTTTTGAACCTATTCTTCCCTTCCTATTCCCATTGCCCTCATCTAAGTCAAGACCTTCATCCATTAATGCCTCAAATAGTGTTAAAAGTCTTTTCATGAGTTTCTAGTCTTGCTTTGCTCCAAGGCATCCTACTTACAATCACCAGAGTACCAATTTTATCATGTTACTTCCTGCTCAGAAACCTTTAGTGGCTCCCCATTACCTACCAGAAAAAGTCTAAATCTTCACACCATATGCAAGGCTGCTATTCTTGTTGGAGAGGTTTACCTCTACAACTTTACCTTCTAGTACCTCAAGCAACAAAATCTTTTCCAAGGCACTTTTATCATTAAATCCTATCTATCCTTTGATGTAGCTTAATTCATATTTCCTCCATGCTTTCTTCCCCAAACATTCCAGCTCACAGTGATGTTTTCCTTTTTGAAATTCCTTTAATTCTCATTGTCTCTATTTGTGACTTTTAGCAATCAATCACATGCTACCTTGCATTGCTATTTAACTGGGGACATGGGGGTAGGGGAAGGGTGTGTGTGTGTGTGTGTGTGTGTGTGTGAGAGAGAGACAGAGACAGAGACAGAGACAGAGAGACAGAGAGGAGACAGAGAGACAGAGAGAAAGAGAGACAGAGACAGAGAGAAACAAAGAGAGGAGACAAAGAGACAAAGAGAGGAGACAGAGAGAAAGGGGGGGGAAGAGCAGGAGAGGAGAGGAAGAGAGGGAGAAGAGAGGAACAGGGAAAGGGAGAGAGAGAGAGCACTGAGCTCCAGTCCTGCCTCTTAACATATACCAATCATCTGACTAAAGGGCAAGTTATTTAACCTCATATTGTCCCAAGAAACTCCATAGGTTATGAATTACAGATGAGATCTACACTGGTGGATTTTCTATGTCAGGAAATAATGAAATCACAGAACTCCCTCAATCGTAAGCTTCTGAAGGGCAGGGAACACATCTTATACTTATTTTATAATGCCTTCTGTGCACAATATTAAAATCCTGGTTGAATAAATGAGTCAAATTCCCATATTGACCAAATGGCAGCTATAGCTGTAATGATCCTTATCAGTAACTAAAACTTGTTAGAGAACCTGAATGGGTCCAAGATACCTATTTGAACTCTTCAGATTGTAGTCTCCTGTTTGGCATTTATCTACAATAAATCAGTGCTTGTTCTTCACAGATTTTAATCATGTTTCAGTCTAATTTAATGACCAGAGACATAATTTAGAGATTATTGGTAGCAAACAATTTTACCACTAGATCTCCTTCCAAAGTCACTTCCAAGGAGGCAACTATGTTTCAAATGAGAAATACTTCCTAAAAGTTGGTTATATACTCTCTCCAATGCTTAATAAGAGAAAATTTAGGTGTTGAAGTGAAGGAATGTTTTGGATCCCTAACGAATTGTCCTAAATTAATGTCAGATTTTATGAGAGTTTCCCAATAAAGCAAAAGTCTCTTTAACCACCATCCCCAAAAGAGTTTGATACCCACTTAAGCTCTTCAGATTATACTCTCCTGTTTGACATTATATGCACAATAAATCAATACTCTCTACACAGATGACAGAACAGGAGTCATGAAGAAGATCCTAGATGATGAAAGCTTGGAGAAGAATGACTTAAAAACAAAGAAAAATGGAAAAAAAACTGAACAATCAGCCTTGGAGTCTGAATCCTGGCCTTTTCTGCTCACAGCCTGAGCTCATAGGCAAATACCTATGAGAGAGGGTGAAGAAAAAGATGAAGAGAATACAAAGAACTTAAGACATTCGGCAGCTGGAGCTGCACTTTTCCCCAGTAGATCCTTCGGCCAGGATTGAACATGATGAGGATGAATTGCTTTTGCAGTCCTCCAACTGAAGTATGAAATTCATGGGCAGCCTGGGCAGACTACAAAGGAGTTTCTCCACCTTCGTTCTTCTGCATGGTCAAAGAACTGTAGTGTTTAATATTTAAACTATATTTTTCCATGTTTACACAGCCTGGCAGCCACTGTAAACATTATAATTAGGCTCAGAGTCCAAAAGCCATTTCATAGTAAGTATTTAAAGCACAGTGTGGGTCACAGACTGAAATGCAGTTTTCCAAAAAGAGGTTCCCTCTTGGTATATGCAGTTGAGGGTTGTATATATACTAATCATGTACCATTTTCATGAAATGTGCAATCTACTCTCAGGTGATTTTCAAAGCAAAATGTTGTTGCTGCTATCTTAATATTATTTCCATATTTCGCTTTCAAGGGTCCTTCTTATTTTTCCCCCAAAGTGGAGCCAAGTAGTCTCTTACAATGTGTTTATTTAACAGAAGAGGTAGAGAAGGACAATTATGTGACACAGTAGAGAGAGTACAAGACTTGGAGTCAGGAATACCTGAATTCAAATCCTGCCTTAAACACTTATTAGCTGTGTGACTCTGGGCAAGTTCCCTAATTTATATGTGCCTCACTTTCTTCATCTCTAAAATGGGAATAATTATTGTATCTATCTCAAGGAATTGTTGTGAGGATCAAGTGAATTAACATGTATAAAGCATTTTTCAAACATCAAAAAAGTATATAAATGCTATTATATTATTATGTATAGATTTCTATTATATTTTTACATATAGATTGAGTGAGAAACTGAAGGTTGATGCCCCCAGAAAATTTTGACAGGAATTATAGATCTAAAGTGTGACTTCACTTCAAAGGTTATCTAGCCCAATCTTATTATATTATTATAAAATATTATAAAACAATATTTATTATAAATATTAGAATATTTAAATGTTGTATTATTTTAATTATATTATAAATTATCATAATTTAAGTGTATTTTATTATATTATGATAATTATTATAAAATAGTATTATGTAATTATATATCATGTTATAATGTTATTATAAAATAATAGTAATAGGTAGTGCTTTTAGGCTTGAAAATCCTTTACCGCTATTCTCTCATTCAAGGAAGAATGGGCATGATGGGATTACTGGGTCCCAGGCAAGGAGAGATTTTTGCCCAAGACCACTCCGGCACTATCCAAAGCAGGATTTGGACTTATATACTCCGAATTCCATTATCTCGGAATCCAGAATACCAGAACCTCTGAATCGCTAACTTTGGGATTTTATAGCCTCAGTGTGGTTAGCATAAGTATAAATATATAAAATTAAATTTAAAACCTCTAAAGGCAGTGTATTATAAAAGAAAAGGCATTGACTTGGAGTCCTCCACTTAGGATTCAAATCTTGACTTCCAGTCACCAATTTGTGTGAACCTAGTAAGATGTTAACTCTCTCTGAGCCTCAATTTCCTCATTTTCAAAAAGGTATATGATAATACTTAAACATCATGGGGTTGCTGTGATGATCAAATGAAATAATAAACACTTCAAAAATGTAAGTTATTATTCCTTTGCAGTTGTTTTTATTGTTTCCTTTTTTGGGGGGAGGGAGGGCTATCTTTAAGTGCCTTAACTCTGAGGCTCTCAACCTGTGTTGAGGGAACTCTTGAATAAGTAAAATCTCTCTACCAAAGTAGATTGGCACCTCTCTGGAATTTTATAGTCTTAGATCATAATTATTGCTATTATTCATATAACGCTTTTAAGTTTACAAAACACTTTATATGTTAGCTCATTTGATCCTCATGACATTGTGAAGTGAGTACAACTGTAATTCTCATTTTACAAATGAGAGAACTGAGACTGAGACATTACAGGACTTGCCTAGGGTCATATAGCCAGTATATGTAAGAAGGGGAATTTGAATTCATTTAAGGAAGAAAAAAATTTTAAGTTATAAAAGAGCTGGTCTTTATGTGTCTCTCACAGCAAATTAAATTGCATAATTCTCTAAAAAAATGGAACTTTTTCTAGTTTTGGGCTCAATCATAGAATCATAGTCTTGGAAAATTCAACTTTCCCTTTGTGGCTTCTTTTCCCACTGTGGCAGCTAAGAAGGGCTACTGGGATCACTATAGATACCACCAGGGGAAGCAGTCAAATGTTGGTTTTCTTGTTCCTCCAGGTCTAGTCCAAGGACCAATGTGGAGGATGATCCATGTTGATGGCCAAACCAAGCATTTTCATAACCTGAATCATCAAGTTTTAGCCTTACTTTGTGGGCCCAAATCAGTCATATGAAGGAAATGGATGTCTGTCTGATGTCTGTCCATGTCAGTACTATGAAATGATCCTATGTATGCTAAGCAGCATAGGGTATAAACCCAACTCCCAATGTCAATCATCTCATCTCATTTGAATATAATACAAATTTCTGGTGAGTTTGTGAACATGGTCCTCCCTTTACTCTCTCACTGTACCCTTTGGCTACTTTATATTTTATTTTCAGAATACTGGTGTAAATCAGAATGAAATTATAAAAGTCTGTTCATCATTGAATTTTAATTAATAAAATACACTGAATCCAGCAGAACCTTGTGGTTTAGTTTAGTGTAATGGAAAATTTTAAGAATCAGATGTGTAAGTGGAATCTAGGAAAAAATGCCAATTTTCCCTGAAGCACAGAATTAATGTCTTTCCCATATTCAAAAAATTTTGTACAGCACTTGTTCTCCAGTGTTTGGATTACTGTTTTCAACCAAATGTTCATTGATGTGTGCTTATTACTAGTATGTAGGAATACAGATACATGTAAAGTCATTCTCGTCTATAAGATGAGGGTTTTAAACCAGATTGTTGTAGTTCAGGAGAGTTCAGATGAAAAGCAGCAGAGCTACATGGAGATGGGAGTTAATAAAATGTCATTACTCCTCACCAGGGGAGGAGCAGAATGGAAACCAATAGGTAAGTAAATCTTGGTATATAATTCTCATTGACCTTAGCCAAATGCAGCCCACAGTGAAGTGGCTTCTGGACGTGATACGTGGAACAGCTTTCACAATCTGGTTAAAGGCCCAGAGCCCCTCAGAGCTCAGTCTTATTCAGAGTTTTGGACAAAGAGCCAACCAACAGAGTGCTATGTTATCTTCAGATGAATATAGTCAAAATGAAAATGAGGATATTTTCTAAGTCACTTAATAATGGGATAGGAATGAGAGACATAGAGAGAAACTGCATGTAAATACAACATTCTAACTTTGGTAATCCGGTAAGAGGCTTGGGAAAGTGGGTAATGTCCAGTGTCTGGGTTTATTTGCCTTGGTATACAGGCTTGCCAAGGGGATAGGGCCTTACCAGTCAAACTGGTTTTTACTAGTCAGAGTTATCTCTAAGACAGGTTCCAGTTCCTGAATTTTGTGCTCAAACTGTAACACCTGTTGTCTAGTGTATGAAGACCAGGTCTTTCTGCCCACCCTCCCAGGAAGAGAGGTATATCATTATGTGGATCATTTTTTTTTTTTTTTTTTTGCTTTTTGCTGAGGCAATTGGGGTTAAGTGACTTGCCTGGCGTCACACAGCTAGGAAGTGTCTGAGACCAGATTTGAACTCAGGTCCTCCTGACTTCAGGGCTGGTGCTCTAACCACTGCGCCACCTAGCTGCCCCATGTGGATCATTTTTACATTGAACTTAGCCTTTGATGAATGTACTCCTTTTTTATAAGGTGACAATTACTAAAGAAACATAAAGATTACATGATTAAAATTAGTATGTGTATATATTTGTTTAAATGGATTTTTGAGATTTCATATATACATATATATATATATATATATACATAAAATACATAAAAATACACACACTTATACACTGACAAAGGGCATAGGGGAAAATTTTCTAAATCATATCATTTGGTGACTGCCAAAACAGCTAGCAACTTCCTTTGAATTACGTTGCATTGCTGGTTAGAGTGCCTACAGGCCTGAGTTTTTCTGAACTCCATTACCACTTTACATATAATTTGCATTATGTACTACTCTGTCTCTTCTGTTGGCCCCCTATTTAAATCTGACTAGAAATTCATCTTTACTGTTCATTATGTAAGTGATAGAACAAATGCTTCTTGATTTTTTAATCTCTAGAGCTAGAAATTACAATAACTCAATTTGGCATGTAAATTAAATTACCTTGAATTTTATATATACATAATCACTGAGAGGAAAGAGCATTATCCTTTTAGTTTAACAGTTTTCAGAGAATAGCAATCTTCAAAAGGATGATGGTTGAAGAATCTTTTTCTCAGTCTTGTTGGAGTATTTTTAAATGAATTTAAATTGAGGAGAAAAGAAGGAAAATTCAGTTTCTTTCATTTCCAGAAATGAGTTTCCCAAAATTAAGTCATCTAGATTTTTCTTTATGAGCCATTTCGTATGAAGAAAAGAACTCTAGTGAAAGGTTGCTTTGCCAAACCATTGTTCCATTTATAAGGTTTGAGCTTCTTTAATAATAAGGGTTGGCAGATATCATCAAGAAAATCATCAAACCACTTTGTTGTAAAGAATTCAGTAGACGATCTGACATCTTTTCATATGAGAGGCTTTGATGAATTAGGAACCAAGTGAATTAAATTTAACATGAGACTTCCCCTAGAGTAGGAGTTCCCTATCTCTTTCAGTCCCTGTGCTCCTTGGTTTTTTGATCAGCCTTCCCTTGCCCCCTTTTCAATAGGAAATCAGAGAATAATCGATTTAGAATTGAAAAGACCCTTTAGATGATTATCTATAGGAAATATGAGAAATTTATTTTAAAAGAGCATGGAAAACAATTTTTTGAACTACATTGGAGCAGTAAAGGGGCACAGTGAATCTATTCTAATCCTCTTATTTTATAAATGAGAAACTTGATTCAGAGAGAAGTTATGACGTAGGCAGGATCACATAGCTAGGATCTAAAGCAGGGTTTGAATGTAGGTCTTCCAGACTCCAAACCCAACACTATTTCCACTCTTTATGCTTTCTCATGGAAATAAATTCTGATTTATCAAAACTTCTAAAATTTCTCCAAACAAGGAAAATGTTTAGAGCAGTGTGTATATTGCATGATTGAAAATGCATTCTTAATTTATTTTCATAGACTATTATAATCTTTCTTTTTTCATGCAAGAAATAAAATATTTTTTCTTTTCTAAAAGTATACCCCCAAATTTGTAATTCCATTAATTGAAAATCAATTGAGAGTTTCTGTGGCTAAAAGACTTGCCCAGCATCATACAGCTAATGTTTGAGGTTGGATTTGGATTCAGGTTCTCCTGACTCCAGAACTAGTATTCTATCCATTATACCACCTACCTGTTCCAATGTGGTTTTTGTGCCCTTTTAAATAAATTTCTCATATCTCCTATGGGGAAGTATTCCCCCAGATTAAAAACTGTTGATATAGCAGGAAGATTATAATATATTGGATGGATTTCCCCCAGGAAGAATTTATGGGAAGCCATGGATAAAACCATAGGTTGGCATAAATGAATTGTGATCTGTTAGAGGGAATACTTTATTCATCCCTTAAAGTAATTAAGTATGTTTTGAAGAAGGGACAAATAGGTTACTGAAAGACTTCTTTTACACACATATCAAATATGGGATTATATATGTATGTACATATATATATTTATTTCATATAGTCATGTGTTTCATATGCTTTAGTATTTTTCTAACCAAGAGAAGTTCAGCTGGCATGATTGTTAGATTAAAAACAACACCAAAAATTGTTTTTATTTCATTGTTTGCATAAAGTAATGCCCAAAGAATTTGAAGTTTGAGTTTAATGGCAAGCTAAAAAGCACATGTGACTGCAGGAATGAAGGGGAAAGAGAAGCCTCCTGCCCAGAGTGACAGCTAGAGAAAATTTTCAAGAAAGTCCAGCTGAAAATGTGAACTAATTATTATTTCATAAGACAGATTGTTGTATCTACAGAATAGAAACTTTATTACTAGTTCAAGATATCAATTTAAACTTTCCTGATATTCTAGTAGAAATTGGACATGGAAACAGTCTGAGGGTAATACAAAAACTTACTTATAATATTCCTTAGCTTTCCTTATTAAACATATTTCCTCTTTTTTTAAAAATTTCCTATGAAGGGACAGAATGAAGATGGCAGAGAAAAGGCAGGGACTTGCCTGAACTTTCCCCCAAACACCTCTAAAGACCTTTAAATAATATACTAAAATTTAAAATGCTACAAGAAGACAGGGTGAAATTTTCCAAGGAAGACAATGTAGGTCGGCAGGAAAGATTTGTTGCACTTGGGTGAGAGCAGAGCACCGTTAGCACAGGCTGCACCAGCCAAGAGCAAGACCAAATCTTGGGAACCACTGATTTAACAGTGACAATGGCTGCTTCCTGAGCTCTCAGCCCACAGATTGTAAGGGGGTGGAGGGGAGTTGAACAATTGATCAGAAGGAGATTACAGGGGTCTCTTTGCTAGCACTAAGGGCAGAATTGTTGCTTTGTAGTTTCAGGGCGTAAGAGTGGTTATTATTGCTCACAGACCAATGCAGAGGCCAGGAGAGTAGTAAACACATCTCTCCTTAGATCATACCACCTAGGAAAAACTGATTACAGGTCCCTAAAGTCAAGAAAAAAACTAGGAAAATGAGCGAACAGGAAAAAAAATCTGACTATAGAAAGTTACTATAGAGACAAAGAAGATCAAAACACACTCAAAGTCAAAATTATTACATCCAAAGCCTCCAAGAAAAATATGAATTGGTCTCAGGTTATGGAAGAGCTCAAAAAAGTATTTTAAAAACCAAATAAGAGAAATAAAGGGAAAAATAGGAAGAGAAAGGAAGGTGATGCAGAAAAATTATTGCAAAAAAAATCAGCTTAATAAAAAAAAGCAAAAATGCAAAAAAGCAAAAAAAAAAGCTTAATAAAAGAAACATAAAAAGTACTAAAGAAACTAAGACCTTAAAAACAGAATAGGCCAAATGGTGAAGGAGGTATAAAAATCCAACGAAGAGAAGAATTTCTTAAAAAGCAAAGTTGATCAAATGGAAAAAGAGGCACAAAAATTCACTAAAAATAGAATTGGTCAAATTGAAAAGGAGGTACAAAACCTCACTGAAGAAAATAATTCCTCAAAAAATTGAGCAAGTGAAAGCTAATGGATATACAAAATATCAAGAAGCAATAAAACAAAACCAAAAGAATGAAAAACTAGAAGATACAATGTGAAATATTAGAAAAACAACTGATGTGGAAAACAGATCCAAGAGATATAATTTAAAAATTATTTGGCTTCTTAAAAGCCATGATCACAAAAAGAGACTAGATGTTATTTTCAAGAAATTATCAAGGAAAACTGAAAACTGCTCTGATAGTCTAGAATCAGAGGGTAAAATAGAATTGAAAGAATTCACCTCATGAAAGGGATACCACAATGAAAACTCTGAGGAATATTTTTTATGATTTAATATTTTATTTATCCCATTTGCATGTAAAATATTTTTATATTTGTTTTTAAAACTTTGAATACCAGATTCTTTCCCTTCCTGCCTCTCTCCCCATTCATAAGGCACATGTGAAATTGTGCAAAACATTTACATAAAAGTCAAGTTGCAAAAGAAAACATGGATCTACTGCTCCTTCATAAAAACCCTCAAGGAAAATAAAATAAAAAATAAATATGCTTCAGCATGGACAACATTTTTCATCATAAGTATTTCAGAGTAGTCTTGGATCATTGTATTGTTGAGAATAGCAAAGTCATTCACAACTGATCATCTCAAAACATTGTTATTACTCTGCACACAGTACATTTCACTTTGCATAAACTCATGGAAGATTTTCCTGACTTTTCTGAGAGTATTGTGCTCATTTCCCATGGGACAATAGTATTCCATCATAACTACAATTAAAGCCATTTCCCAATTGATGGCTATCCCTCCAATTCCAACTTCTTGCCCTGAGAAAAGAACTACTATAAATATTTTTGCACATCTAGTTTCTTTTCTTTTTTTTATGATCTCTTTTGGGATACATGCCTAGCCATGGTATTACTGGGTGAAAGGGTTTTTGTGTTTTTGTAACCCTTCAGGTATAATTTCAAATTGCTCTACAGAATGGTTGAATCAATTCACAATTCCACCATCAATGTATTAACATCTAATTTTTCTCACTTTTTCTCCAACATTTGACATCCTCCTTTTCTGACCCCATTTGCCAATCTAATAGGTTTGCGATAGTATCTCAAAATTGTCCCAATTTGAGTTTCTTCAATCTATAGAGTATTTTATATGGATATAAATAGCTTGATTAATTCATCTGAAGACTATTCATATCTTTTGATCACTCATCAACTGAGAAATGGTTCTTTTTCTTTTTTTTAATAAATTTGACTCAATTCCCTTTACATTTGAGAAATTATGCCTTCATCAGAGAAACTTGCTTCAAAATTCTTTTCACAATTTCTGTCACTACCTGTATGGCTTCCCATTTATTTTATTCTGTCTCTCTTTTTACCCTGTTGTCCCTCAAAATATTATAGCCAAATTCCAGAGCTACCAGATTAAGGACAAAATTTGTCAAGCAGAAAGAAACAATTCAAATATTGTGGAGCCACAGCCAGGATAACCCAAGATTTTAGTGGATTGGAGGGCTTGGAATATAATATTCTGGAAGAGCTAAGTTTTCAACCAAGAATTGCCTACCCAGAAAAATGGAGTACTACTTTAGTGGGGGAAATAGATATTGAATGTGATAAAGGACTTTCAGTCATTCATGATGAAAAAAAAAATAAAGCTGAATTGAAAATTTGACTTCTAAATATGACTCAAGAGAAGCATAAAAAGGTAAACAGGAAAGGGAAATCATAAGGGACTTGAAAAGGTTAAATTGTTTACATTCCTACATAGGAAGATGAATCATGTAACTCATAAGAATTCTCATTATTAGGGCAGTTAAAAGTAGTATATATAAACAGAGAGAACAAGTCTGAGTTGAATATGATAGGAAAATATGTAAAAAAATGTACTTAGAAAAACTCATTGGGAAAAAGGGAAAGGAAGAGACAGAATGGGATAAATTATCTCACATAAAAGAGGCAAGATGGGAAAGGTAGTGAACTCTTGAATTTTACTCTCATCAGAACCAAATCAAAGAGGGAATAATATACACACTTGAGCATAGATATCTATTATAATCTGTAAAAAAAAAAAGGAGAAACGGACAAGAGAATAGGGAGTGATGCTCATAGAAAGGAGGGTAGATTGTGTATTGGGGGAAGCAATAGAAGAAAAACATTTATGAGGAAGCACGGGAAGAGAGATTATAGTAAATGGGAAATAGGATGAAGAGAAATACAGTTAGCAATTATAACTTTGAAAAAAAAATTGAAGCAAGTTTCTCAAAGGCCTCATCTCTCAAACATATAAATGAGTCAGTTTTGTAAAATAAAATAAGATCCATTTGCCCAATTCAGAAATCTTTGAAAAATATGGTCAGTAATCAAAGCTATCAATAGCCATATTAAAAATGCTCTAAATCACTATTGATTGGGAAAATGCAAATTAAAACAATTGAGGTACTACCTCACATATATTAGATTGGGCTAATAGGACAGAAAAGGAGATTGACAAATGTTGGAGAAGAGTGGGAAAATTGCACTACTGGTGGAGTTGTGAACTGATCAAAAAACCCCTATATAGAGCAATTTGGAACTATGTCCAAATGTTATAGGACCTCTTTTCTGGTGGCAAAGAATTGAAAATTGAGGGGATGCCCATCAATTGGGGAATGGTTGAACAATTTGTGGTATATGATTATGATGGAATACTATTATGATATTAAAAATGATGAGCTAGATGCTCTCAAAAAAATTGGAAAGATTTCCATGAATTGATGCAACTGAGTCAAATGAGTCAAACCAGGAGAACATTATACAAAGTAACAGCAATATTGTAAAATGTACTCTGAATTACTCATCTATTCTAAGCAATACAGTAATCCAAGACAACTCCGAAGGACTTATCATGGAAAATGCTGTCCTTCCCCAGAGAAAGAACTGATGGAATCTAAATACAGATTGAAGCATACTTTTTAAATTTTCTTTATTTTTCTTGGGTTTTCATTTTGGTCTATTTTTTAAAACAATATGGTTAATATGGGAGCATGTTTTACATGATTACACATGCATAACTTATTTCAAATTGCTTGGGGTGAGGAGGGAAAAAAATTGAATCTCAATTTTAAAAATGAATGTTGAAAATTATAATTGGGAAATTGGGGAAAAAATGAAATAATTCAAAAAGAGAAAAATTTCTGTGAAATGAAAATCCTGATTGATCCTTTAGGTCACATGTACATTTTCAATAGTTAATTTCATTCAATTAAGAGGTTCAAAATTAGACTGTTAGAGAGAGTACAAAGTATATATTTAAAGCATATTTGTACATGCCTATGTGCATATATATTATATTTTTTAAAATCTTATAATCACATAATTGGAAGGACAATCTGAGATTTTGTACAACCCTCTTTTAAAAAGGAATCTTTTACAATCTCTCCATGGAATCTTTACATCTCAAAATTTGAAGGAATAGTACAATTCCAATATGGGCAAAAATCCACTCTATAGAATTCACATAAAAATAGAAAATGTCAGAGTTGAGAAGTGTTCGATTCTATTTCAGACACTCAGAAACATGGAGCCTTTCATTAAAAGGAGCAGATTGGACAGCAAACCCAAAGGCAGCATGCCTTTTTGTCAGGGATGTGAAAAATGTGTCCAGAGAGGACACCAGTCCTAACTTGAGATATCCAGGGATTGAAACAGTCAATCAATCATTCAGCCAGAGCAGTGGCCAGACCTCAGGTGCTTAAGTCCCCAAGACCAAAGCAAAAAGAGAAAGGGGGGTTTACCATGGTCCTGGGAAAAGGATACTACTCAGCAGCAAAACATCCAGCATCAGCAGTTTTCTAGCTGCTGCCTTTAATTGGGGTCCTGTCTCCAACAAGACCCTCACTGATCCCTCCTCCCCAACCGTGTATACACACACACACACACACACACACACATTGTAGGACTAGGAGCCAATACTTCCAACAGATCCAAAATTATGACAGTTAATTGACACACACCAGTGTAACTTCACTTTGTCAACTGATAAGTTACATGTTTTATGGACAGAGATGTTATATTGTTGTTCAAGCATATTTGTTTTCCCATCACTTAAGTTATTTACAGGGAGACACTGAGGATTGATTAGAAAGGTATACAATACAGGGTTCTAAAGTTTCCATCGATGAAGATTCCAGAAAAGGAAGAAAGCACCAGGGACACATCTAGAGCAGTTTGTCCAAAGCTTTTGGCAAGATTCCTTCTGCCTCAACATCCTATGGTTCCATGCTGTCAGTCAACAAGCATTTACTAGACACATATCATGATTCAAAGGAGTATGAGGTAGGTAGGTGTGGAGCAGTGATTAGAAAAATGAATCTGGAATCAGGAAGACTCTGTGCCTAATCCTGCCTCAGAGATTTGCTAAATCCCTTAACCTCTCTAAACTTCAGATATTCTGCAAAATGGGGTTAATAATTCAAAATAAGATCAAATGAAATAAAATGTAAACACCTTAAAATGCTGTATATATGATACAATGATGATATAAATATCCTCTTTACAATTAAGCTTGAAATTTTAGTGTATTCAAGTTAAGCAGTGCTAGAAGTTTATAATTCGGTTTCTCAAGCAGAATTTTTAAGATAAACCTTTTGGTACTTATCCAAAAATCCCCTCCCCCATCTTTCCTTCCCCTCCCCCAAGATAATCTCTAGCCAGAGATATAACTTCCTTCTTATAGAACAAGAGCTGATTGGTCTGGCTGTTTATGCTAATACCATGTCTAAAGTTTTAAAACCATTTGAAAACTGGGGGCTCAGGAGAAGGAAAATCCATGACATTAAAAAAAAAAAAAAAAACAACAACTTTGACTACATGTTCCTTTTTTGGGGTTTTCTCCACTGAACTGACTAGCTCAAGATCAAACCTAGCAAGGGAATCACTAATTCTGGAGTTACCTGGACCTGAATTCCAATTCCACTTCTAAAGCTTTCTAACTTTGTATCCACAGTGGACCTCAATTTCCTCTTGTGTAAAATAAGATTGGAATAGATGGCCTCTGAAATCCCTTCCAGCCTACACATAAACTTCCTTCACTCTTAGCAGTCAAACTGAGACATAGTCTGCTGATGGATTTTTATGACAATGTTTGGATGTAAATGTGAAAAAAGTATTTTAGCTCACTGTTTGGGCTTTCTTACTCCAGGCTTTCAAACAAAGCCTCAACAAAGAGATCTGCTGAATTCCTTTGTATGCATAGCTTGCAATCCTCAGCTAGATCACATGCCCCCAAACACTAGCTTTCTGGTCAGAATCTTTTTCCCTGAAATAGGGAAGGGGGAAGGGAGGGAAGGTTGAGGCCCCATTGAGAATTTTTCCAAGCCAAATGCATACCACCTAAGCACATTGCTGTACTCTGCCACCCAGAAGAATAAATCTGTGAAAGTTTCATATGCTCAGTATTAGAACATCTAAGTTTATTGAGGCAATTTGCAGCAACTAAAACAGATGGAGTATAACTGTACACATATGACATTTGGAATCTGAGACTTTATTTAAAAAGAAAAACATAAATACTTATTTCATTGGTGGGAAGAAAAGCAACAACACAACCCACGAACATTTGTCAGACTCTCAGGAACTGGAGAAAAATTTCCCAAAGGAGTGGTGCTTAGGGGCAGTATGTTAAATAAAAGAGCCTGTAACTGGCAGTAAAGAAACCTGGGTCCTAACGATAATTTACCTTTTTGTAGGGCTGATGGAACCATGATTACAGAGCTAGTAAAAGTCAGAAGCAAGTTTCAAACTCAAGTCAAGCTCTTCAGTCACTCCACCAGAATGTTTCTACTAACTGCCTCTGTGAACTTGGGAAATAAAACTTCAAGACCTCAGTTTCCTCATTTGTAAAGTGAGGGTATGGTTCTTCCAGTTCCAGATAAATCCTTTGAATCTAATAGTAAGTGGGAATGGCCATCCTGTGGGGACAGATTTAGAAAGGCTGTTAGAGGTTTTGTAGCCTCCTCAAATCACAAAGAGAATATTATAACAGAAAGGACCCCAGAGGACTGGGTTATAGTCTCATGAAATTTTGAACAAATTACTATGGCTCTCTGGATTTATTATCAGCAAAATGAAGGGTTGGCTTAGATAAAGGGTTCTTAACTTCTTTGGCACTCTAGTAAAGCCCCTGGACCCTTTCTCAGAATAATATTTTTAACCATATAGGATTAAAAAACAATTACAGTTAGAAAAATATTAAAAATACAGTTTTACTGACCCCTAATTAAGAACGCTTGAACTAGATGCTCTTTAAAATTTTCTTTAAAATATTGTTATTATTATGGTGACCATATTTTGTGAAGCAAAAAAGAGAATGATTTTTTTTTCTTTAAATAGGACTGCATTGAACAATCTCAGACATATGGTTACTATAAATATAAAGGAAATCTTTATCTCTTTTTTTTAAATCAATCTACTGGGTGCTGTGAATTGGAAAAAGACATCCTTTTCTAAGTGAACTTAGAATTTTATTAGTTTTAATCAGCTAATCAATAAACATTTATTAAGTGCTGGCAAAAAACCATCTCTGCTCTCAAAGAGCTTACAATCTAATGGGAAAGACATGATCCAAACAAATATATACAAAGCAAGCAATGTACAGAATAAATAGAAAATAGCAGACGGAAGCCAATGGAATTTAGAGGGAGTCAGAGAAAATTCCTATAAAAATGGGCTGCTTAGCACAGTGCCTGGCACATTATAGGTACTTAATAATGTTATTAATTAATTGATTATAATCAGTGAACAAAACAAATCAAAACTGAGTGGCATAATTGTATCAAATTTAATTAGGGATAATGGAAATGATCTTCAAATTATTTATTCCATCTAATACTATCTATTTTCTCCAGAGTATTGAGCTAAAATTCACAGATGTGATTTTATTAAATTATAATTATTAAGGATCATGCCAAGGAAAAAGTTTTAGATAGGGAATATCAAAGGTTTAATTTTTGGTTAGTCATTTTTTAAAAATCTAACTTTTCATGTGCTTTTTTGAGAGTTTTCTTGATAAGAAAGATACTAGAGTGCTTTGTCATTTCCTTCTCCAACTCATTTTACAGGTAAGAAAACTGAGACAAACAGATTTGTTACCACAAATCACATAGCTAGTGAGTATGGATTTGAACTCAGGAAGATGAGTCTTCCTGTCTCCAGGTCATTGTATCACCAAACTACACAAGGAGGACCAGGATTCAAGTCCTCACTGCCACCTGCATGATCTTGAACAATTTCTTTCATCACACCAGACTCCTCCTCTTCAAAATGAAGGATTAGTGTGGTACAGTGGAAAGAATGCTGGTTTGGGAGTTCGAGAACCTGATTCAAATCCATTGAATAATTACTGTATAACTCACTCCTGGAGTCAAAGTTCTTTAAGATTATTGATTGGTGGGGCAACAGGTGACACAGTTGACAATCCTGGAGTCAGGAGCACCTGAGTTCAAATCCAGCCTCAGTCAGTACTTACTTAACTGTGTGACCCTGAGCAAGTCATTTAACTCCAATTCCCTCAAAAAAAAAAAAAAAGAGAGAGAGAGAGAGAGAGAGATTACTACCTGGCTAATTTACTCATTTTTCCATCCTCCATTAGCTTAGTACAGAATTGTGTTCTTAGTAGGTGCTCAATAAATTGTTGATGGTTGAATGAATGGGGAGGAGAGTCTCCAGTTTGTGCCATTGCTGAGATTCGAGCTTTACTTCTTCCAACTAAAGGGAAAAGCCTCTGTGATCCTTTTATTATCTTCCATGCACTTTGTGATACAGCCATATCACCTTCAACTCCCATCTTCATGCCTTTTCATTGGCTGTAATCTATTCTTGGTATACATTTCCTTCTAACCTGTGTCTGTGAGAATACTGGGTTTTTTTTTTCAGGTCTCTTCTTAAAGCCGATCTCGGATCTCTAACTACCAGTGCCTTCTTTCCAGAGCCACCTTGTAGTCATTTTGTATTTAATCTGTTAATGCTCCTCTATGTATATGTTGTCGTCCTCCAGTTAGAAATAAGTTCTTGAGGAGCAGGAACACTTCACTTCTGTCTTTGGCTCTGCAGTATTTAACAAAATGTTAGGTATATAGTTGGAATTTAATAAATGCTTGTTTATTGATTGATTGGTTCCTTACCACAGAGAGAAAACATTCCCCTGCTTTCAGAAGGGTCATTCAGGGAACAGGCAAGACCATTTTTACAACACTATTTACTGAGAGCTCAGAGCATAATATTGAAATGTGGATTTTTGCCCAAATCTGAGCTGGATAGATGGCCTCAGAGGCCCTTTCCAACTCTGAGATTCTGTGATGTTGAGATTGTACTGCTTACTAAGCAGCTGATGAAACTAAAAAAGGGATGCACAGTCCCAAAGCCCCATTTTTGAAAGAAGACCTCCCATCTTCACCCTGTCATTTTTTCTTTAGTGAAAAAACAGGTGTAAGAGCCCTGGTCTTTCCCAGCTCCTGCCAAATTATTTCAGTTAGTGCTATAGTTTATGAGCCAGTGATGATATCAGATCCTTTGAAAGCTGGGTGACCCCAAAGGAGTAAGGGAATTTTTAGGAACATTACAAATTATACTTTTCCCCCCTTTCTACCTCTCGTATGTGTTCTGACTCACTTCCACAGACTTGCTTTTGGAAAGGAGAAGGGAGTAGTCATTAGTCATTCCCTGTGGTTTTCTTTTCTCTTCTAAAAAAGCATACTGAAAATAGCAGGAAAAAAAACCACAACAAGGCAGGATTATGTGAGGAAGCAGTACAGTAAGCAGAGAAAGACTTGAGGGTCAATCTGTCCATATCTAATCCTATTTTATTGCTTTGCATATTTACCCTTGGATTGCTTCTGAGTATATATATATCCTTTAACATACTCTTGCCTCACCAAGGAGAATCTAAATTTCTTGAGGCCAAGTGCCTAGTACATTGCCCTCCACGTGGAAGGCATCTAATAAATGTCCGTTGCTTTGAGAAGTAAAATGTGATATGAGGCTGTTCATATAATTTTTTTTTCCAATCAGGAACCTGAGAAAAAGAAGAATCAATCAACACTGTGCCCATGTGTGCTATGACAGACACAATGAAGTTGTTTTCATTGATTTACTGTGATAAGATATCTCCACGCCTTCTCATCCTTTGGATTCATACCTCCTTCCATAAATCCTCCACAGAAGATCGGTCCTCTACACAATACACTGAATACCATGCTTATTTTATCTCAGTAGTTCCAGGGAAGCGGTAGCAGTGGGGGTAGTACAGTAGTAGTTGTAGTAGGGCTAGGGGAGGGTAAAGGGGTGATGATAGTAGTGGTGGTGCTGGGAATGGTAGTAGTGGTAGTAGTAGTAGTAGCGGTGATGGTGATGGTAATTGTAATAGTATTAGTAATAGCAGTAGTAATCCTGGAAATGGTAGTAATATTAGTAATAGTAGTACTAATAGTAGTAGTAGTGATGATGGTAATAGTAGTAGTAGTAGTAGTAATCCTGGCAGTGGCAATAGTAGTAGTAGTAGTAGTAATAGTAATAATAATAGTAGTAAAAGTGGTG
>JAJPUD010000468.1:72695-85416 GCA_023553655.1 Myrmecobius fasciatus | reverse complement strand
TGGTGGTGCTAGTGGTTGTAGTAGTGGTAGTAGTGGTGATGGTGGTAGTAGTTATAGTAATAGTAGTAGTAGTGATAGTGGTAATAGTAGTAGTAGTAGTAGTAGTAGTAATCCTGACAGTGGTAGTAGTAGTAATGGTGATGATGGTAATAATAACAATAGTAGTAGTAGTAGTAGTAGTAATCCTGGCAGTGGTAGTAGTAGTATTAGTAATAGTAATAATAGTAATAGTAGTGGTGATGGTGGTAATAACAGTGGTAGTAGTAGTAGTAGTAGTAGTAGTAGTAGTAGTAGTACTAATAGTAGTAGTGGGGATGGTGGTAATAATAGTAGTAGTAGTAGTAAAAGTAGTGGTAGTAGTAGCAGTAGTAGTGATAGTAGTGGTGGTGGTGATGGTGGTAATAGTAGTAGTAATCTTGGCAGTGACAGGAGTTGTAGTAGTAGTAGTAGTAGTAGTAGTAGTAGTAATAGTAGTAGTAGAAGTGGTGGTGGTGGTGGTGGTGGTGGTGGTGGTTGTAGTAGTAGTAATAGTGGTGGTGGTGGTGGTGATAGTGGTAGTAGTTGTAGTAGTAGTAGTAGTAGTAGTAGTAGTGATAGTTGTAGCAATCCTGGCAGTGGTAAGAGTTGTAATAGTAGTAGTAGTAGTAGTAGTAGTAGTAGTAGTAGTAGTAGTAGTAGTAGTAGTACTAGTAGTGGTGGTGGCGGTAGTAGTAGTTGTAGGAATAATGGTGCTGGTGATACTGGTAATAGGGTAGTAGTAGTAGTAATAGTAGTAGTAGTGGTGGTGGTGGTAGTAGTAGCTGTAGTAGTAGTAGTGGTGATGGTGATGGTAATGGTGGTAGGAGCAACAAAAACAGCTCAAATTTCTATAACACTTTAAGATTTGCAAACAACTTTACATACATTTTCTTCTTTCATCCTTTCAACAACCCTGTAGAGTAGTTATTATTTTACAGATGAGAAAACTAAGGTTTAGGAAAATCAAGTCTCTTCTCCAGAGTCCCACAGCAAGTAAACAGCTAATGTATTTGAACACAGATCTTCCTGATTTCATGTTCAGTGGTCTAACTACTGTGCCCTACTGCCTCTGTAGCATTCCTAATGACATTCAAGTGCTTGAGCTGTCCCTCTTGTCTCTAATTCTCACTAAACCTACCCAGAACTATTTCAGCAATATCTTAATGCTATTTTTCTTTGAGAAGTCATCACTGACATCTTACAACGTACATAGGTCCACTGTGCTGCTTAACGTTGTTCCCTGGAGAAATTACAATTTTGATTCTCTGAGATCATGGAGTTCCATTAGTAGCCATAATCACTACTGGAGAACATTAGTGCTAAAGACTTGAGCTTTTATGACTAGTTTGATATTGAAAGTTCTATATATTTCTTAGTCATAGAAAAACACAAAATATGGTGTGTAGGTATAAAAGGTAAGTAATGATTTCTGCATTCCAAAAGCTTAAACAGAAGCTGAGAAATTGAGCAAATTGGGGGAATTCTTAAATGGTAGGTCAAGTGAATCTGTGACTCATTAATCAGAGTTTCTTCTAATAATGTAGCTTGCAACCCATCCTTATTTGCCTATCCGGTTCATATCATCTGAACCGTTCACTTCTGGGGGTTCTGTCAAAATGTGGAAACCTTCTCTGATGTCTGATAA
Organism: Myrmecobius fasciatus; assembly: GCA_023553655.1. Lineage (NCBI taxonomy): Eukaryota > Metazoa > Chordata > Mammalia > Dasyuromorphia > Myrmecobiidae > Myrmecobius > Myrmecobius fasciatus. The sequence goes on along the minus strand of JAJPUD010000468.1, from coordinate 83,753 downwards.
CCTTGAAAGTAGGTGTATTGGAGGCAGCTCTAGCTGCCCAGTTCAGGTTTGATGTTGGGATGAAATGAAGCACTTAAAATTGACTGAACTTACTTTTTAAAATGCTGCTCCATCTTTTTCATTGGATTGTCTCTGATATTGAACCACTATAAATGGCTCTGAGTGGGACAGTTCCAATCTGTTTTTTTTTTACATTTTCTCAGTCAGTGATCTTGGCAGTTTCCTTGTGCTAATTTATTTATATGTATATTTATTTATTTATATGTGCCAATGTATTTACATGTAATTTATTTATAACCTGCTTTATTGTTCAGTCATTTTTCAATTGTGTCCAGCTCTTTATGACCCCATGTAGGGTTTTCTTGGCAAAGATACTACAGTGGCTTGTTATTTCCTTCCCAGCTCATTTTACAGTTGAGGAAACTGAGGCAAACAGGGTTAAGAGACTTACCCAAGGTCACACAGCCACTAAGTGTCTGAGGCTAGATTTGAATTCATGAAGATGAGTTTTCTTGACTCCAGGCCTGCTACTCTATCCTCTGTCCTCTATCAGCTCTAACATCTCTCCTAGATTTTCCATCCCCACATTGGTACCTGCCTGATAGAAACCTCCACGGGGCAAATTGTCAACACTTCAAATTTAATATATCTCAAACAATGTTCATTATCTCCCCAGACCAATAAATGCACTTTCTCCCACAAAATTCCTTACTTCTTTTGAGTGTCTCACCATCCCTTCATTTATTCCCAAGGCATATTTGATTCTACACTTCCCTTTCTTTCCATAATCAAGTTGTCAAGCCCTGTGGATTCTACCTCCTTAAGATCTCTCTTATTTAGCGTTTTTTTTTTTTTTACTATTCATAGAGCCACTACCCTAAATCAGTCCCTCATCACCTTTCATCTCAATTATGAAAATAGCTACCTACATTCTTCTTATGGTTGCTAAAACACAGGTCATTATTCTCTTCCTCAAAAACCTTCATTTTATTCCTGTTGTACATAGGATAGTGCAATGGTATAAAGATGAGAAATGGAGTGTCATGTAAGAAGAACAACTAAAGAGTCAGTTTCTCAATACTATACTAATAGTATACTACTAATATATATATAAATATATATAATATAACATATTACTAATAGTATACTAATATTATAGTGCAATATACTAGTAGTATAGAAAAGAAATGATGCAAATAAGGCTGGAATTTAAATTCCTTTAAAATGGCATTTAAAACTCCCTATAATCACACTTCCATCTTCCTTTCCACATTTATAGTGATTCCCTTTGAGTACTCTGCTTTCTAGCCAAAGGGCCATAATAGATATTTTCTAAATTAGCATTTAGCCTCTCCTCTCTGTGACTTCACCAAGATTTTTCTATAAGCCTGGGATGCTTATTCTCCTTAGATATCTTCATGACTCAGCTCAGATGTCACCTACTCAATGTCTTTTCTAAGCCTCCAATTTGCTAGCACTTTCTATTCTCTCCAACTATTTTTGGTTTACTTGTCTGTATATATGTTTCATCTAAGGTCCTCTAGGGCAATGATAGAAAGTGGTTAATGGGGACATGCTCCCAAAGGAGATTGGAGTAATCAAGTGTGATCAGAAAGGGAAATTCACAACTGCCCTTGATAAAGATAAGGCCTGACCCATCCTCAGAACCTGAAACAAAAATAAAGGAATGATTAAACATATAAAAAGCTAGGTGGACAAAAGGAGGAAGAGAGATGAGAAAGCTCAGACAAGACTTTCTAGGTAAAATGATGGACTGAGAGACTCAAAAGGATCCAGGATTTTTATACATCTCACCAAAATCTACAAATACCAAAAGAAACAAAAATAGATAAAAGGACATGTAGGATAATAAAAATAAAATGCCACTTTTTAAAAAAGAAAAAGTTCAAGATATTCCAAAATTCATTTGGAAATGAAGATTCCAAATGGATAAATGACACATATAAAGAAATTAAGCAAAAATTAACCATGTAAGGCAAATAATAGCTTGTAGAAATGAAAAATATTAGGAGGAAATTATTAAAGAGTGAACAGTATAGAGATTATTAAAAAACACAAAAAATTAATATACAATGAACTATAGAATGGCAAATAATGTAGATCAAGTGGAGAAACCTGTTCAGGAAATAACTCAATTATTGAAAAAAAAAGTCAAAACCATGCAGACGTGACAGGGCTGAAATACAATTTAAGATGCATCAATCTCAGAGTAACTGAAATCACAACAGTTAAGAAAAATGAAAGACTCTAAACATTATATTCAGGCCTTCTTGAGCCAGTTTGAATCAGCTTGTTAAATTTTCAATGTGAACATTTGTACCTCAGAAATTAGCAAATGCTCAAATCATGTCTTGATTTATTATTTTGTTGATTGCTTACACTTAAGAAAGTGGTGGCAAAAATGTTATTAAAGCAGATTAAACTTTCAAATTTGTTATGCATACATTTTTTCCCTGGAAGCCGATTGATTTAAGAACATACCACTGATTATAATACAGGAAATCATTCAAGAAAACATTCTGGAATTAACAGAAATAAAACTATGTAAATAGAATACACAGGATTTTAACAACTATCAAAAAATCCATCAAAATTCACTCTGTAGATATAGTTAAGCTTCATTGTTAAAATGAAAATAAAAATCTTGAAAAGTACAAGAAAGAATAATAAACCAAAAGATAAGAATCAATATTACTGCATTGTTCTCAAGGAAGAGAAGAGATGATTGAAAAACATTAGAATATGATATATGCAAAATACAAAGACATGGATTATAAACTTAAAATTATCCAGAAAATATAATTTGCTAGTTGAAGACAAGAATTGAACGTTAAAGAAGCATTTGGAATTTGAAAATTTTGTAAATTGGCATATACATATCAAAGAGGTTTTTGGACAACATCCAAACCAATAAGTCTAAAAAAATAAGCATTTGAAACAATTCTTACTTCTCAAATCAAGATAAAGCTCATTAATCACTAAATGTGAGGATCTATAGAATTTGTATTTTACAACTATTAAATGTTTCAGAAAGCTTGTTGATCACTAAATGTGAGGATCTATAGAATTTGTATTTACAACACTATTAAATGTTTCAGAAGTGTGTTTTTGATAACAAAGAAAAAAAGAGGGCAAGTAAAAGGAAGAAAGAAGGATAGCCAGGTAATCTCAAAGTGAAATTTTTATCTTTCATAATAAGGAAAGCCAAACCTAAAGAAATCCAAATAACTTCAGGGAAAAATTTGATAACCACTTGACAGGTAAGTTGTAGGAGCTTTTCTGCTTAGGGTACAGATTGTTCCAAATGACTTCTAAGTTTCCCTCAAATTCTCTATTTTCTAGCAAAACAAATAGACCATTAAAGAAATAGCCTGCAAAAGGAAAGGAGGAAAACTACCAGGATAGTCAGATTCACAAGCACATTTCACTGAACACTGAAAAAACATATAATTTCCATATTTCATAACACAATTTAAAACACAAAGATTTCTCAAGTGAAGCAAATATGATTCTGTTCATTAAAGACTGAAACAAGGATAAATCTCACGAATGTTATTCCCATAAAAATAGTTTTAAAAAGACAAATGGATTATAGCAGTATTTTGCATCTCAAAACTTATTAACATCATCTTCAGTTCTCTTCTTCTTTTTCTCCAGTCTGTAATTGGAGAGGTAACCCTTTTCAGCAGGTCCAAAAAGCCCTTTATTTAGTACCTTGATCTCATTTCCTTCTGTTTCTACTCCCTCTCTAATCTCCTATCTCTCCCCCTATCTATTGGTTCCTTTTCTGCTGCTTACAAGTGCATCATCTCTTCTAGCTTTATAAAAATCTTCATTTTACCCTATAGTGTTCTTAGGCTTTCATCTCATATCTCCCCTTGATTTCACAAACTCCTAGATTAGGAGGTTTTAATCTGGAGTTCACATTTCCCTAAAGGTTTTATGGAAAGTTTTTATGGGGTCTGTAGATCAAAAAAAAATCTTGATAACTTTACCAATATTACTGGGTTTTTGGTAATCAATCATTTATTTCATGCATTATTTTACACATTTAAAAATATTATTCAGAGGAGTTCATAGCCTCCATCAGACTATGAAAGGAGTCTATGACAAAAAAAATTGAAGATCTTTGAGAAGATCAAGCAGCTTTTATTCCTATGGACTATGTTTTGGAATGAGAGCTGTACCATGCACTGTCTTCCAGAGTCAATGGAGCATAAACACAAAGCCCCAAAGGCAAGCAATATGTATGCATAGTGAGCAAGTACTTATTGGATAAGACAGGAAGCTGCTTGGCAGATGTGCACAGACCAAAAATTCAGATTCATCAGTGAGAGTGTCCAAAGCTAGTACTCTCCCTGTGAAAGAATTATTGATGCAAAAGAAGCCAGTGTGATCACTTCCTGTGCTGGACTGCATCAAAGTCAGCTATGGCTGCTGTAGTTATGGTCTGCTCACCAAGCACATTTTTTGATGGCAATGACATTAATGAGAAAGCACGTTGCAGTAATTGCTCGATTTTGGAGACCTAGTGTTCAATTAAGAAGCACTAGTTCTGGCTCCGAGGCCTGTACATCTTGACCATCTGCAAGTACACAAGATGGATTAAAGACCAATTAGATTTTTAGGGTTTTATGGCTTGGGTACCTTATGTTTCATACAATAAATAGAACAGGTAACAGAATTGAACAAAATCTTTTTGTATTTTGAAAAGAAACCAGAAATAAGCAACATGCATTCCTAAATGTAGAAATAATCAAAGGACATGAATAAGCAATTTTTGAAGGAGAAAATATGAATTGCTAATAATCACATGAAAAGCTCTTCAAATTCCCTAATAATCAGGGACATTCAAATCAAGAAAATCTAGAGATACCACCTGATAGTCATTAAATTGACAAAAATAGCAAAAATATTCAGAGTTAACAATGGCCACTCTGGCCATTGTTGTTTAGGGAAAAAAGAAAGTCAAGATTCTACAAGTGTGGCTCAAATTGCTACTCGGGTATCTGAGTACTACACCCAAATTCCACATCTATAAAATGAGACATGTAGATTAGAATGGAATTCTTTCAGTTCTTGGATCCTGTGGCAGATCTATAAGGGGAAAATACTCAATTACAACATAAGAGAACCTATATACATAAAAATATTCCTAGATACTTTATGTATAATGATGCAAAAGTAGAAGCAATTTATATGTCCAATAATTAGGGAATTGCTGAATGACCTATAACAAATTAGGATGACTCTTCCTAATATACCTGGGAGAAAAATGAAATCTCATTTCTTGTACCTGGGAAGGTCATTGAATCTCTCCCTCAACACTAGTGGGACTGGAAAATCCAGTCCTATTAAAATGAAGGCAGCAAGCCAACATCTTAAGGGTAATGCCTGAGGCTTCTCTCCATTCTAGGACCCACTAAGAAAGCCTAGAGCAATTTAACTACATTGGCAATGCTAAACACAGGGGTTGTGAGTTTTCTCCAGAGGAATAAGGTGTTAGTCATGTGTGCACCTCAGATGTCACAGGGAGATGTGAGGGACTAACCATTGGTGGCCCAAGATTATATCATGGGGCATGGTAATTTCTATGATAGTTCCAGGCATGGAATATTTCAGATAAGGGCAGGTTGGAGTATGAGAACATGAGGAGTAATGACCCAAAGAGGAAAAATCTGTCTCAAAGGAACTTTATGGCTCTTGAAAATATCTCCCAAAAGTTTTCTTTTTTAAAAGTTGTTTTATTTTGATAACCACTGAGAATGTGAACAAGATTTTCAGAGCCAATCAGGCATGAGTGGGCCGTAATTACCAGTGGAGAAAGGACCTATGCTGGTGAGATCACAAAGCCTTGGAAATATTGCAAATTTATCTCAAAAGAGCCTCAGGGTAAAAGAAGTTTTCTTTTTCATTTATAATTCTATGTATCTTTTTTATTTTAAAATAATAGTAGCTTTGTATTTTTCAAAATACATACAAAGATAATTTTCAACATTTACCCTTGCAAAACCTTGTAAAAAAAGTTTTCAAAAGATATCATATGATGTCTCAAGATTAATATGATGTCTTTAAATTAAGAATAGATTGTGTGAGACAACATAAGAAGATCCTAAAATGAGGAACCCCTTCCAGAATTGAAAAGAGAAACTTTCAGTTTAGACTTTTTTCTGTTTTGAGCTGCTATTTTTATGTGAAATCAAGAAAAAACAAATACCTATTGCCCCATTAATGGGAGCTCACATTTATATGGCATTATGGCTTATAACCACTTTATAAAATAGGCTATCTAAATACTATTATACTAATTTTACAGATAAGGAAACTCAGAAAAGTTGAGTAACTTGCCCATGGTGGCAGAACTAATAAGTAATATATTAAAGATTCTTTTCTTTAAAAAGAGAAGTAAATTTTGCTTGCCCAGAGACACATTGATAATAAGTTAGAGGAATTGGTTTAAAATCCAAGTCTTCTGAATTTAAATTGTATGCTTTCCACTGTAATGTACTACCTTGTACATAGTTGGGGTTTAATCAAATTGAGCTGAATTTATGGAGAGATTAAGAGAAACAGGATAATTTGATATTTCATGTTAACAAGCCCATATTTCAAAACTTTACATCACATCTTCTGAGTCAGATGTAGAGCAAAATGAATGAAATCACTTGTCCTCAGAACATTTTCATGGTACTCTTTGTATCAATTCCTCAAGTCTATATCATATTCACAATAATTATCTTGGACGGATCAGTGAAAAAGGTACAGAAATCAGTTGCCACTTCTGACTCTTTTCTTATTATATTATCTGTACCTTGATAAGTTCAGAATTTATGCTGACTTTGGAATCATAGGTGGCCCCAGTGAATAGAATTCTGGGCCTAAAGTCAGGAAGATTCATATTCCATCAAATTCAACCATAGATATTTACTAGCTGAAATCTGGAAGAATTGAGTTGAAATACAGCCTCAGATATTAACTAGTTGTATGACCTTAGGCAAGTCACTTAATTCTCTTTGCCTCAGTTTCCTCATCTATCATATGAGCTAGAAAAGAAAATGATAAACTATTCCAGTATCTTTGCCAAGAAAACCTTGAATGGGTTCACAAAGAATCAGAAACAAAACAACAACAAAGCAGGACAAGGTCTTACTGCAAAGAAAAAAGGCTATAATTATTAGTTTCATTTTATATATACCTTCTATTGATAGACAGATTAATGAATGATTGGATGGATATCATTATGAGATGACTGAGGAGCTCCAGAAGGGACCTTCATTCCCCACATATCTTTCTCCTACCTGTGATAGTGCTTGAAGTTCCAACTTAACTATTTATTTCTTTGGATCCTGAAGTTTTTTAGACTTTGAGAGTTACCATTTAAACAGTTTCTCCTAAACTCCAATCCCACATCACTAAGTGCCTATTGAACATCTTCAAAGACATCTCAAACTTAATGTGTTCAAAAGAGAACTCCTTCATTCTCCCAGAGATTCCTAGTTCTGTTTAAGATGGCACAATTCTTCTAATCATGCAATTTTACATTCTCATGATCATCCCCAGCTCTTCATTCTCATTTCTCTTACACAATCAGTAGCAGAGATTGGTTAGTTTTCATGTATCTTCTTTTGGATACCATTTTCTCTACTCCTAGGGCCATCACTCTAGTTCAAACCCTCATGATATCTCACATCTACTATTTTAATGGTTTCTTAATCTCTCTACCTCTCTTCTACAATTTTTCATTTTCAATTCATATTCCATGCAGATTTCAAGTTGATATTCCTAAAGCATAGTCCTGACTATGTTACTCTTCTGCTCAAGAAGTTTCATTGACTCCCAATTGCATCTAGGAAAAACCTCTGTTTGGCTTTTAAAGCACTTCACAATCTTACTTCACACTACCTTTATTGACTTAGTGGCCATTATTCTCTTACAAGCCCTCTACATTCGAGCTACCCTGGTTTATTTGCTGTTTACCATATACTTCCATATCTTATCTCCATGCTTTTGTACAGTCTGTTCCTCATGCTTGAAATATATCATTTTATTACCTCCACAAAATACCTTAATTTCTTCAAAACTCAACTAGTTTCTAGTGTAACATTTAAGTGTTGCTTTGCAGCATCAGGGGATTAGTTTTTCCTTAAGATTAAAAAAGAGGCAGCATTTAATCTCCAGGACCAATGCCTATGTCACCAATGGCAAAATGGCTTCGATTGGCTGAGTTTTCCAGGGGAAAATTAAGTGAACTATTAAGTTCAAGTTTCAGGCTTCTGCTTGGGAGAGTTTTAAATTAATTTTTATAATGCAGACTAGAATGTGATTGCCTCAGATAAGAAGTTATTTTACCTTCCCACTTGAGAACTTCAGTGTCCTGGCAGATAGTCTGTAAAATATTAAAAACCCTTAGTTAATCTTGTAGTGCACATTCTGATCTCAAGTAAAATATGCCCACAGACCAAGGAAACAAATTCTTTTATAAAAGAGAATTGGGCTCACAAACCACCATCCTTACTGGAAGAAGTACAATAATAAGATGGGGTTCAGTTTTGCCTTAACAAATAGAGAGAAAAGAAAAGAAAAAGAAAAAGAAGATGTCCCTGAATTACTTGACTTTACATAGAAGAGGAAGAAGTAGAGAACAGATACATTTATCAGGTTCAAGCAACACAGAGGCAGGTCAGACAGACAAATAGCAAATTCTATGTAAGTAAATGGCTTCTTAAATAGATTAGCAAGAGGTGCAGCTAGGTGGCACAGTGGATAGAGCACCAGCTCTGAAGTCAGGAGGACCAGAATTCAAATCTGGCCTCAGACATTTAACATTCCCTAGCTGTGTGACCCTGGGCAAGTCATTTAATCCCATCCTCAGCAAAAAGAAAAAAAAATAGATTAGCAAAAGAGAAGAGGCTTGAATTAGTGCATCTCTTTCCATCTTCCTCTAATCCCCCAGGAGATAGCAACAGCTGAAGGGTATCACTAAAAATCTCATATAGGAACCATTTGCAATAACTCAAGATTCTAAGAGGCAAATGTGAAATGGGAGGTCATTACAAGTATAGGGGATAAAATGTTCATAGGCATAGAGATGTGAGATGGAATGTCATGTGCAAAGAATAGAAAGGTCAGTTTGGCGGAACCACTGAATGTGAGGAGATAAGGAAGGTAAGTTGGAGCCAGGTAGAAAAAGGCTTTAAATGCCAAAGAGTTTGTAGTTGATTTCATAGGTAATAAGTGGTTTTCAACATTGTCACATTATTTTCCTTTATGCCTTCTATTCTTTTTTATTTCTTTTATTTTTTTAATTAAAGCTTTTTATTTGCAAAACATATGTATGGGTAATTTTTCAACATTAACCCTTACAAAGCTTTCCATTACAGATTTTTCCCCCCAGTCCCCCACCTCTCCCCTAGATGGCAGGCAGTCCACTACATATTAATTATGTTAAAATACTTGATGAGTTGAATATATGTATACATATTTTCACACTTATCTTGCTGTTATCTACAAGAAAAAAAAGTCTGAGAGGAAACACAATGCAAGCAAACATCAATAGAGAACACGAAAATGTTATGTTGTGGTCCACATTTCATATCCCCCTCTCTGGTTGTATATGGCTTTCTTCACTGAACATTTGGAACTGGTTTGAAGCATTTCATTGTTGAAGAGAGCCATGTCCATCAGAATTGATCTCCATATAGTATTGTTGTTGCCGTGTATAATGATCTCCTGGTTCTGCTCGTTTCACTCAGCATCAGTTCATGTAAGTCTCTCCAAGCCTCTCTGAAATCATCCTTCTGGTCATTTCTTACAGAACAATAATATTCCATAACATTCATATACCATAATTTATTCAGCTATTCTCTAATTGATGGACATCCATTCAGTTTCCAGTTTCTAGCCACTACAAAAAAGGACTGCCACAAACATTTTTATGCCTTCTATTCTTAAGTCAAACTGACCTGTTCATTGCTCCCTAACCATACCTTTTTGTCCATATGTTTTGCTTCCACCCACACTATTCTTTACCTGGTTAAATTTTATGCAAATTCAAAGTTCCAATTAAATATACTTCCTTAAAAATAATATGGAGGAAAATACACAGCTGATAATCATAACTGTGAATGTGAATGGGATGAACTCTTCCATAAAATGGAAATGGATAGTAACATGGAATAAAAACCAGGAAAAAAAAGAGATCAATGAATTGGGCTTGCAACTAAAAAAAACTAGAAAAAATTAATTAAAATTCCCCAGTTTAACACCAACTTAGAAATTCTGAAAATCAAAGGAGAGATTAATAAAATTGAAAGTAAGAAAACTAATAAATAAAACTAAATTGGCTTTATGAAAAAATTAACAAAATAGATAAATCTTTGGTTTATTGGATTAAAAATAGAAAGGGAAAAAAACCAAATTACCAGTATCAAAAATGAAAAGAATGAATTTACAAATTAAAAAGACATTAAAGCAATAATTAGGAGTGATTTTGCCTAACTGTATACCAACATATCTGACAAACTAATTGAAATGGATGAATATTTGCAAAAATGTAAATTGTCTAGATTAACAGAAGTAAAATACTTAAATAACCCCATTTTAGGAAAAGAAATTGAACAAGCCCTAAGAAAAAATCTCCAGGACCAGATGGATTTACAAGTGAAATCTACTAAATATTTAAAGAACAAATAATTCCAATACTACATAAACTATTTTGAAAAAATAGGCAAAAAAGAAGTCCTACCAAATTTCTTTTATGACACAAATATGACACAAATAGATAAGCTAAAAACATTTTCAATGAGATCAGAGATGAAACAAGGAGGCCCATTATCACCACTATTTTTCAATATCATACTAAAAATGTTAGTTTTAGCAATAAGGGAAGAAAAAGAAATAGAAGAAATTTTTTTCCAGTTTTATTTATTTATTTATTTTATAATAAAGCTTTTTATTTACTAAACATATGAGTGATTTTTCTACATTGACCTTTGCAAAAACTTTTTTTCCCAAGCTTTTCCCCTCCTTCCCCCCACT
>JAJPUD010000468.1:0-57695 GCA_023553655.1 Myrmecobius fasciatus | reverse complement strand
TACTATATGACGATCAATTCTGATGGACATGGCTCTCTTCAACAATGAAATGTTTCAAACCATTGGGAAGAGGGAAGGTAAGGGAAGAAGGAAGAAAAAAAAGATTTTGGAACTCAAATTAAAAATCTTACAAAAATGAAAGTTGAAAACCATCTTTACATATAATTGGAAAAATAATATAATATTAAAATAAAATTAATATACCTCCTCAAAGAAACTTTTGTAAACATTTCTTGAAATATCATATCCTTTCTTTTTACTTTCAGTTTGTACTCAAACAATTATCTCATTCTCTTTTTATGATAATAGATATTCAATAAATATTTGGTAAATGAACTTTTAGATTTCAAAGAAATTTTGTGATTTAGGAGAGTTTTAAATATATCTGTTATTCCATCTCTGTCACTTACCACCTGTATGATCTTTGACAAGTCATTTTTCTTTACTGGGTGGCCATTTAATCATCTATAAAATGAAGGGGTTGAGCTTCAAGACCTCCAAATCCCTTTCACATCTAAATTTATGATTCCATGATTCTACTATTAGCTCACATTGACTTAGTCCACTAATCTGGGGGAAATAGCTAAGAACAGAAAGAGAGAGGATTCTTGAATAGGAGTCGAGCCAGAGTTTATTTTACAGGCTGGCAAAAATTTGAGGAAGTGGAAGGAAACCTAGCTGCATGTTAGACTCTGTCTTGCAGCTGCTGGCTCTATTATCTTTTCTCTTTCAGTAAGGAGACAGAACAAGATAGCGAGCAACAGTTATCAGCAGCCAGTTACTAGATTAAAGGGCAAAGAGGAAAGGCATATTTTCAAAACACAGCTATGTTAAGATGTTAAATAAATGAAAATTGAAGATGTGACCAGGAAGAAACAGAGGCTAAAAAGATAAGGAATTCCTGGATGCAAAGCATTTATACCATGAGACCAGATGCAGGACAGAGCTTGGAGTTATGTGGTTGCACAACCAATTGCAAGCTCAGATGTTCAGAGTAGAATAGTTAAATGATTTATATGCAATGAAGGCATTTAGCCATTCCTTCCCATCTCCTGCAGGAGTTTTGTCAAATGATGATTTTGCATTGAGGAAAGGGAGCCTACTTTCTTGATCACCACCAGCAACAACTGTTGACCAGCTGCTACCAACAACATATAGGAACAGGGGCCCTGGGAGTGACAGCACTTCTCAGATCTTTGGTCCCAATTCCAGCCTAGCCCTCAAAATTCTCATTTAGGAAAGTAACTCCTGTAGATAAAGGTCCAGCCCTTTCCAGTGAGTTGGCACTAACTGCCAACCAAGTGCTACCCATGGGACAGGCAAGTCAACTCAGGTGAAGCAGTAAGGCACCCTGAGGGAGAGATGGGAAACAGACAAACCACGTAAGTCAACCCAAACCATCACCTTGGCCACCATCTTCTCTTAAACCCTGATGGAGACAGCTCCGGGTCCTGAACCCAAAAGAGCCTTAGGAATAGCAATCCTTTTAGCCAAGTGCCCACAGCTATCACCCTGGGAAGCACTCCCATAGACATATAGCCTGGAAAATATTCCTGCAGGTTCTACTGCCACAGCTACTGAATTCCCACCACTGAAAGCCACCAAAGTCTTTGTCATTCTTGTCAAATGATTTAACATCAGAAACATATAAATTTGGCAGTGGCAGTGACATGAAACAAGAAAGATCCCCATCTGCTTTGCTGCTGCACCCATGGAACCTTTCCATTAGATTTATAGCTGAAACCTTCCTATGTGTTGTCTCCCCATTACAATGTGAGCCCTTTGAGAGGAGGGATTGTCCTTGTTTTCCCAGCACTTAACACACGACTTTGCATGTAGGAAACACAAAATGCTTCTTTTATTCCTTCATTCACCCTTTGCTAACTCTACTGAATTGTCATCTCCCCCTTTTTTTTCTGGCTCTTTCCATGTGGATATATATTTTGATATGTATTAGGGGCTCTCCTATCCTTAAGAAGTCTTTCCATTGGAACACTAGTTGTGAACTGATTAGACATTTTGGAAAGCACTTTAGAACTATGCCCAAAGGGCTATCAAATTGTGCATACCCTTTGATCTAGCAATATCTCTGCTAAGTGTGTATCCCAAAGAGATCACAAAAAAGGGGATCCACATGTATAAAATGTTTATAGAACTGTCTTTGTAATGACAAAGACTTGGAAATTGAGGGAATACCCATCAATTGGAGAATGACTGAACAAATTGTGATATATGGATGTAATGTGGAAATCTTGTTTAATTTCATCTCAATAAGAGGGAATGGATAGAAATTAAAGAGAGGCAAATTTCAACTCAATATAATTAAAATTTTTTTCTTGACAATTGGAGCCATCAAAAAGAATGTCCATCTTGGGAGGAAGTGGATTATACTTACTAGAGAAATAGTGGATGAAATAATTGGAATGCTGTATAACTGATTCTTGTTCACTCATAAGTGGGGTTAGATGGTCTCTGGGGACCCATCAAATGGATACTTTTGCAATTCTTTCAATGATCTACTCGCTCATAAAGTATCTCATTTCTCTAATCCATCTTTCACATTGCTGCCAAAATATTTCCCCAATACATAGATATGATTTTAATTACTCCCTGCTCAAAAACCTCCCATTGTATTATCTTCGGGATAAAATATATATTTTTCATCCTGGTGTTTAAATCCCTCTATAATCTGTACACATCATACTTTTTAATTCTTATTTCACATTATTCTATTTTGCACAGTTTATATTCAAGAAAAACTAATCCCTGAACATGCTATCTCCTGTCTCCACTGATTAGCACAGGCTATCCCATATACATGGATTTACCCCTTGTTCATTTCCATCTTTCAGAATCCTCTCAAATCAGCTACCTTATCTATCATTTTCTTATTTCTCTCCCCTCCAGCTGAAAATACTCTCTCACTCCTCTCATCTTCCTCTAGCACTTCATTTGTGTCTCTCCTTTGTTCTCTACTCCTCTGCCTTTAGTTATACTTACCAGTTTATAGATTATAATTCTCCAGATAGAGTGTAAACTCTTTTTTTGACAGTGGAGACTGAGCCACTTTTTATCTTTTTATCCCGAGATCTTAGCATAGAGCTTTCAGAACTTGTAGGTTATTTAATAAATATTTCTTGAAACATGAGAGAATATCCAGGTCCATCTAGTGTAAACCCCTCATTTTACAGATGAGAAAACTGAGGTCCAGAAAAGTTGCATGGTAGCAAAGCCAGTATTATAACTCAAATCCCACATTCAGTATTTTTTTCCATCATCAGGACACTGCCTTGATTCAGTAGGAACATATCTGTTGAAATATACCTTGGAGAAGTTAGTTCTAAAAGGGAAATCCATTGTCTTGGTCTAAGGGTTAAGGATATATGTTAGCTTCAAATTTTTTTAAAAAATCCATTTTGTAGAATGTAGTCTTTTTCTTTATTTGGATATTTATTCTTTATTCTTAAAGAGGACTATGATATCTAGGAAGTAATGCCATGACATGCAAATGAATTGGATTTAAGGAGGGCTTAATTGGAGTGCTGTGCAAAGTCAACAGCCCTACTTTCTCTTGCAGAACCAACTGGGTCCAGTGGCAACAAAGAAATCAGAAAGACTCAGGGTTGCCTTAGCATCAAGGTATATGCCATAGTGGTGATTCCACTGTATCTTGGTGACATTTCTAAAGCTTGTCTGTAGAGATTGTTTAGGGGCAGTAGGTAGTACTACTATACTCATCTTCCTATGTTCAAATCTGGTCTCTGACATTTCCTAGTTGTGTGACCCTGGGCAAGTCACTTCACTTTGTTTGTCTCAGTTTCCCCATCTGTAAAATGATCTTTAAAAGAAAATGGCAAAACCCTCCAGCATCTTTGTGAAGAAAAGGAGTCATGAAAAGTTGGATGCAACAACAACAAAGGCAAATAACAGCTGTTTCTTTTTGTTTTCTTCTTCCTTCAAAATCATATCAAACTTTAATACAATGTGAAAGATATTGGGTATACAAACAATAGTATGCTAGTAAATGTTTTATACACTTTTAAGCTTAATCTTGATTATTAACATTTCTTCATCACTTTCTAAAGTCTAGTCAAATAAGATGGTATTTATTAAGCCCTGATGTAGTACTTGCCAATTTCTAAGATGTAAATGCTCACAATGAAAATTTAACAATCTTCAACAAACCTAAGGCACATACAGGTGAAGTATAGAGTTCCCTAATTAGTTTCAATTTGATCAGGTTTTTTTCCAAGTTAAGAACACTGGGCGAATGCTTCTTTCTGAATGATTTTTGTCCTTGCCCTGTTTAGAAGGCCATAGTCCTTGACTCTTGGAACTAGTCAAGAGTATTATAGGTAGTTTACTCTATATCTATCCTTCAAACTAAGGCCAAACTATTGATTTTATTTATTCTTTCTTTCAATTATCTTTTCTTTAGTTTTTTTAAAAAAAAACTTTATGCCTTTTAAATGTTTTTTTCTTTAAAAACTTTATTTAAAAACTTTTATTTTTAAATTTTTTATGTTGTGTTTTTTGTCAGTTTAAAAAAATTTTTGGAGGCATTTAGGGTTAAGTGACTTGCCTAGAATCACAAAGCTAGTAAGAATCTGAGGCTGGATCTGAACTCAGGTTTTCTTCACACCAGTGCTCTCTCCATTATGCCATCTAGCTTTTCCTATGTAAATCATTTCCATGCCCAAATTGAATCTTCCTTATGTAACAACAAGAACCACAGAAATTAAGAAAAATGGACAGCCACTGGTTGCATTTACATTCCACATCTATGCTCACTTCTCTAACTGAAGGAGAGATATGCATTTTCTAATTGCTTTTCCATAGCCAAGACTGGTCATTCTAATTTTACCTCTTCTACTACATTTTGTCTTTCTTTTCATTTGAACTACTGTAGTCATTGTGCAATTTTTTTGTTTTGTTTATGATATCTTGTGCATGTGATTCTTCTTCATTCTGCATTAATTCTTATGTCTTCTAATGTTTCTCTGAATTCCTTGGATTTGTTATTTTATTTTATTTTATTAAAGCTTTTTATTTTTTAAAACATATGCATGGACAATTCTTCAACATTAGTCCTTGCAAAACCTTGTGTTCCAATTTCTCCCCCTTCCCCCATGCCCTTCCCTAGATGGCAAGTAGTCCAATATATGTTAAAAATGGTAGAAATATACGTTAAATCCAATATATGCATATGTATTTATACAGTTATCATGCTGCATAAGAAAAATCAAATCAAACCAGTAAAAAAAAAAAAGAAAAAGAGAAGCAAAATAAAATACAAGCAAACAACAACAAAAAGAGTGAGAATGCTATGTTGTGAACCACACTCAGTTCCCACAGGCCTCTCTCTGGGTGTAAATGGCTCTCTTCATCATTGAACAATTGGAATTGGTTTGAATCATCTCATTGTTGATCATTGTACAATCTTGTTGTTGCCATATATTATGATGTTCTGGTTCTGCTCATTTCACTTAGCATCAGTTCATGCAAGTCTCTCCTGGCCTCTCTGAAATCATCCTGCTGGTCGTTTCTTGCAGAACAATAATATTCCATGACATTCATATACCATAATTTATTCAGCCATTCTACAACTAATGGGCATCCATTCAGTTTCCAGTCTCTTGCCACCAAAAAGAGGGCTGCCACAAACATTTTTGCACATGTGGGTCCTTTCCCCTTGGATTTGTCATTTTATATGATATACTATTCTGTTATATTTATATACCATAATTTTTTTAGCCATCCCCTACTCAATTGTTTCCAGTACCTTTTTATCACAAAAAAGTTGTATTATGGTACATATGGAATGTTTCTTTCTGTCTTATATAGGTAATATATAATATATAATGTATAGGTAATATATACGCAGTAGTGGAATGACTTGTTGACATTTCAAAGCCTGACATGCCCCAAACACAACTTATTATGATTCCCTCCAACCTACCCCTATTTGGAATGACCCAATTTATGTTGGAGGCACCATCATCCAACTCACAAGGTTTATGACTTTGAAGTAGTTTTTGTTTAATAACTGGTTTTGTTCCCTTCTGTGATTTTTTTCATTCTCAATTTTTGAGAATTATCTTAGCCTCAGTATTATTTGTTCTTTTATAGTATTAATTTTTATATCTATATGAGATGGGATTTTTTTTTCTTCTTTTGTGGTTCCTTTATGGATCATTCCATTTTATTTTTTTGAGATTAAAAAAAAAATCTCTTAACCCTAGAGACTCACCTAAAAACTACTAGAAACAATTCACAACTTCAGCAAAGTGGCAGGATTCAAAATTAATCCACATAAATCATCAGCATTTTTATATATTACCAACAAAGTTCAGCAGCAAGAGATACAAAAAGAAATTCCATTCCAAATAGCAGATGATAGGATAAAATATTTGGGAACCTATCTGGCAAGGAAAAGTCAGAAACTATACGAACTAAATTACAAAACACTTTCCACACAAATAAAATCAGACCTAATCAATTGGAAAAATATTAAGTGCTCATGGGTAGGCAGAGTGAACATAATAAAAATGACAATACTACCCAAACTAATCTACTTATTTAGTGCCATACCAATCAAACTCCCAAGAAATTATTTTACAGATCTAGAAAAAATAGTAGCAAAGTTCATTTGGAAGAACAAAAGGTCAAGGATTTCAAGGGGATTAATGAAAAAAAAGGCAGATGAAGGTGGCCTTGCTGTACAGATCTAAAACTATATTATAAAGCAGTGGTCATCAAAACCGTTTGGTACTGGCTAAGAAATAGAGCAGTCAATCAGTGGCACAGGATAGGATATCAGGACTATCTAGGCAATAACCTTAACAATCTAGTATTCGATAAACCCAAAGACCCCAGCTTTTGGGATAAATACTCACTATTCGGCAAAAACTGCTGGGAAAATTGGAAACTAGTGTGGAAGAAATTAGGGCTTGACCCATACCTAACACCACATACCAAGATAAGATCTAAATGGGTTCATGATCTAGATATAAAGAGGGACTTTGTAAGCAAGTTAGAGGAACGTAATATAGTTTATCTCTCAGACCTGTGGAGATGGAATAAATTTATGTCCAAAGAAGACCTGGAACTCCTAATTGAACACCAGATGGATAATTTTGATTACATTAAGTTAAAAAGTTTCTGTACAAACAAAACAAATGCAGACAAGATTAGGAGGGAAGCCTCAAACTGGGAAATCATCTTTACATTTAATGGTTCTGATAAAGGCCTCATTTCTAAAATATATAGAGAATTGTCTCATATATATAAGAATTCAAGCCACTCTTCAATAGATAAGTGGTCAAGGGATATGAACAGACAATTTTCAGATGATGAAATTAAAACCATCTCTAGTCATATGAAAAGTTGCTCCAAACCACTATTGATCAGAGAAATGCAAATTAAGACAACTCTGAGGTACCACTACACACCTGTCAGATTGGCTAAAATGACAGGAAAAGATAACGATGAATATTGGAGGGGATGTGGGAAAACTGGGACACTAATACATTGTTGGTGGAACTGTGAACGGATCCAACCATTCTGGAGAGCAATTTGGAGCTATGCTCAAAAAGTTGTCAAACTGTGCATACCCTTTGACCCAGCAGTGTTTCTACTGGGCCTATATCCCAAAGAGATCTTAGAGGAGGGAAAGGGACCCACCTGTGCAAGAATGTTTGTGACAGCCCTTTTTGTAGTGTCTAGAAACTGGAAACTGAAGGGATGCCCATCAATTGGAGAGTGGTTGAATAAATTATGGTATATGAATGTTATGGAATATTATTGCTCTGTAAGAAACAACCAGCAGGACGATTTCAGAGAGGCCTGGAGGGACTTGCATGAACTGATGCTGAGTGAAACGAGCAGAACCAGGAGATCATCATACACAGCAACAACAATATTACATGATGATCAATTCTGATGGACATGGCTCTCTGCAACAAAGAATTGTCTCAAACCAGTTCCAATTGTTCAGTGAAGAAAACCATATACACACTGAGAGAGGGATATGAAATATGGACCACAACGTAACATTTTCATGATCTCTATTGACATTTGCTTGCATTGTACTGCCTTTCTCTGATTTTTTTTCTTGTAGATAGGATGTTTCTTGCATAACTTCTCAAGCATTTCAACATTATTAACATGTAGTGGACTTCCTGCCATCTAGGGGAGGGGAGGGGACTGGGAGTAAAATATGTAATGGAAAGCTTTGTAAAGATCATTGTTGGGGAACTACCCATACATATGTTATACAAATAAAAAGCTTTAATAAAAAAATAAAAAAAACAAAAACCAAAACAAAACAAAAAACAAAACAAAACAAAACAAAAAAATCTCTTGCTTATTTGTTAGTGTATTTTACGCATTTGTAGTTAATCTATTTCCTTTAAATTCCTAGTTTTTTCTGACATATAATTGTGTATAATAGATACTAATAATTCTTTATATTTCTTCTCTGTTGAAAATTGACCTTGCTAATTTTAGAAATTTTGTTTGAATATATCTTTTTTTTTACAAGCAGGTTAGTTAGTGGTTTATTAATTGATATCTTTTTGACAATGCAGTTAGTTTTTCCTTTATTAATTTAAATGTTATACCATATGGTGAATTTTTGTTTCAGTCAATTCAGTCATGTCCAACTTTTAGTAGCTCCATTAGGAGCTTTATGGGCAAAGATACTGGAGCAGTTTCCATCCCCTTTTCCAGCTCATTTTATGCATGAGAAAGCTGAGGCAAACAAAATTACATGATCAGAGTCATACATTCAGTAAATGTAATCAAACTCAGGAAGATAAGTCTTCCTCACTCTAGGCTTGGCATTCTATCTACTGTGCCACCAAACTGCCATGGATGCTAGGTTATTCTATATAACAGTCCTTTATATCTGAAGGTCTTTCTCCAACCTATTTGGAAAATTTGTTGCAGGGAATTTTTATTTCATAAATTTATAGATTTAATACTTTGTTGTCTATATTCTAAGACTTCTGGGGAATTTTTAGGTAGCTTTCTTTAAAATTCCATATTCAGAGTTTTTAAAAATTATTTATTAGGTTTTTCTGAGAGATCTATGATCCTTAAGAGTCTTATCTCCAAGGTTGGTTGCTTTTACTACTACAGAATGTTTTAAGCTCCAGATCTGTCATTCATTCTTTCAAAACCCCTACTATTTTGAAAAGACTCGCCATTATGTGTTCCAAGTTATCTTACTGTGTTGTTTGCCTTCATTAATTCTGTCATGAGAAGTCTGATTTTTTTTTTAACTCATTTCCATCATAACTTTTCTCCTGCACATCCTCAGCTTTCTGAAGCAGGAGACCATGGAGATTAGATTTGTTCTTTGCCCAGAATAAACTATGCAGAAGAGGACTGACAATTTAGATTTCTAGTTTTCTTTCCAATGGCACAAAAGTCTCTTCTCTCTAGTTACCTCTGAGATGCCTTATCTCACTACCACTACGCCCTAAACAGCAAAAGATGAAATTCCTTTTCTTTGCATAGTAAGCCATAATCAGTATTTTCCACCTCTTATAGAGGTATATAGAAAGTTCAAACTGAGTCACCATTATGAGGAAACTGGTCAGCCAGATTCTGAAACAAACCCTATAACCTTTCTTGCACAAGCAGTACTCTGTGCAGGATAAGCTACTAGTTAGACTGAGTTTTATACATTTCAGTTCTCTGATTTTTTTTCCATAAGTTCTTACCTTGTGCAATATTTCTGTCTTATTTCATTGATTCAGCTTTAATTTGTATAGATAAGGGACACGTTTTTTTCCTATTAAGAAAGTCAGGCTGGGAGACATTTAAGAATTTTAATTGTATTTTGTAAGCAAGGATATGTTTCTGAGAATTTATTAGGAAAGAAGTGCCATTGCCAAAGCAGTACTAGGTAGTGTAAATATTGTATAGAAAGGAATAGATTGAAGGCACAAAGACCAGTTAAGAGACTATTACTGAAGTCTGGGAGAAAAAAGAAATGAAGTCCTTAAAGTAATTTGTTTTCCATTATTTACTTTACCTCAGGATAATGCAGAGAGTTCTTACTAAGCATTTCCTTTTCTAGTGGGCAAACTAATAAACTTTGGGTGTTTCTATTGGAGTACATAGCAACAAGACTGTTTCTTTGCTTGATTGTGGACATGCCTACAGTTAATGTTAGTTAGAATGTTCTCAGAAATTGATGCTTCTTATTTAATTAACTGTTCTAAGTCTATACATTTCTTAATAATAATGAGTATTTTCCCATAGTTCCAAATTTAACATATTTTTAAAAAGATATCTCCATATTTATAAAGATATGAAGTTTCTCTAATGTCTTTTGTTCAAAATGTATAACAATAAGAATTATATGAACTTAAAAAATTCTGCCAAGCATTTTTATCAACCATATCATAGCATCTGTGCCAATAAATACAAACATATCCTGTTTAGAGCTGTTCTAACCAAATTTAATACATTATGATCAAATAAAGTGTCCTGAAACCTTACTGTAGTACTACCTGCTTGATCTTTTATAACATTGCTCCTAAGGAGCTAACTGTGCCCCCATGTTATCAATTTAGAGCTAAAAGGTCATCTCATCATTTTACAATTGAGGAAACTGAATTCCAGAGGTTAAATGACTTGCTTAAGTGTCATGGGCAGCTAGATGTCACAATGAGTAGAGCACTAGGTCTGGAATCAAGAAAATTGATCTTCATTAGTTCAAATCTGGCCTCAGACACACTAGCTGTGTGATCCTGGGCAAATCACTTAACTCTGTTTCACCTTAAACAAGTTACTCAACTCCATTTGCTTCAGTTTCCATTTTTGGTAAAATGAGTTGGAGAAGGAAATGGCAAACTACTCCAATATCTTTGGTAAGAAAATCCTAAACGGGGTCATGATGGGTTAGACCCAATTAGAATGACTGAATGACAAAGTCATTTTATAAAGGAGGAAGCTAAATTCCAGAGTTCAGTGGCTTATCCGAGTCACAGAGGTAGGAAGTAGTAGAGTAGGATTTGAACTCTTATCCTTTGGCATTGTTCCATTATAATAAGCAGAGTGTGCTTATATCTGTAGTAATTACCAACTACACTTAGTAGTAAGAGTGGAGGTAAGAAATTAATAATAAAAATCTTTGTGCATTGTATTTTTCTTCATTCTTTTGTTTGCATGAACATGTTTATTAAAAAGATCTATTAGCCTACCCTACCTTCCTTAAGGTCCTTAAGGCTTTATGCCTGTTTGTTGATATTGGTTCCCTGGAAAGATATAAAAAACTTATAACATGCACATTTCTTAGTTTTAAACATTTTGGAGGCAAGAGGCAGATTACTCTAAAAATTTAGAATTGTACACTGCTAGTATTTTCCCTTCTTTTTTTATTTAAAAAATTGAAATATGACTAAACTTCAAAACTTTTGGCACAATAATAGGGGAAAATAGTGGGCAGAAAGATGTCATATATCCTGTAATTTTCAGGCCCCACTGAATGTTTTTTTAAACATATTCTACAATTTTCTAGAAAATTGAAACTTAATTCCTTAAACTTAAAAAAAAATTCCAAATAAAATGTCGTCTTCATAGTCTATGTCTCTTGCTATCATCTTTTAAACTAGGCATACAAAACAAAATAGAAATTTAGCTTGAAAGGAATAATTAGCTTGGAAAGTTAGTCTTAAACTTATAGAATATATTTAAAAGCTTAACTTTGCTTGTGAGGGAATGAGTAAGGGATTGGAGGCAGAAAAAAGGATGAACCTTATATTTATAATATCATTGAAAAAACTAAAGCCAATAGAAATTTCTTATATAGTCTACTAATGTTCTCAAGTTTTTCTTTTGTTCTGACCTTAAACTTTTCCTTTAGAAAGTGGAAGGCAAACATCTCCAAACTGCTCTATTACACAAACATTTAACATGGGAAAGCAAATTATTTTGAAAAAGTTCTCACAGTAAAACAATTGACTGATAGGTCTTATTTGCATAACTTGACTTCTGAATTCATATTATTTGCTGAATTATCCATTTTATTATTCAGTACTGCATGATTCTATGGTGGAATAATATTGGTCATTTTAAAATTTTTTAACTTATATTTTTACTATATTAATTCAAGATCACATTTATTCATAATAATGAATCATAAAACATTTCTAAGCCTTAGGGCAAACACTTCCATTTGGAATTTTTGTGGATCTTTTATATGTTGTTGTAAGCACTTTGCCAATGGGAATTATTATTAATAATTTTTTGTGGTACTTGTATCCCTAGTGCCTAACACATAGTTACATAGTGCTTGGCACATAGTAGGCTGGTAATAAATACTTGTTGAGTGATTGATTTACCACAAAGGAAACTAGATTAGAATCAGAAGACTTGGACCTTCTATCTCAGTCGCCACTTTCCATAGACAGCTATGCTTGATTTGAACTCCAAGGAACAAGATCTACCCAGATCCAGATAGACTGTAAGCTCCTTGAGGGCAGGTTCTGTTTTTCTTATCATTACTTGTATCTCCAGTGTTTAGCACAGTGCCTGGCACATCGTAGGCATTTAACACATGATTATTGAATTGAATTAAATTGAAGACACAAGTTTGAGTGTTGTATCTTACTCTTCCTTACCTATTTCACCTATCAATGAGACAAAAAAAAAAGTTTCTAAGTTCCTTTTTTCAGCTTGGGGATTCTTTAATTCCAAGATTACAAACTGATGGTGTTCTAAAAAACCTCCATAGTGTTTTCTAAATCTAATGAAGTTTCTAGATTTTTGAACATTTACTATATTTTCATTATATTTATTCAATGTTTTTCTTTCATTCTGCTCCCAAAATGTGGTATTTCAAATTAAAAAGAGATTAAGTAGATCCATACACTATAAATTGGACTTTGAAACTTATATTGAATTTAAATCTACTGGATTAAATACTCACACATACTATCAAAATATTATTATATTTAGGGAGGTACATAATAATTATTTTGTGCCAATTCAAATACATCTTAAATACCCTAAATCTGAATTCATGGATATTTCTTCAAGGACAGAAGTAGTAATTCTGATGTATAGACTGAAGTCTATTTTCTACATAGTTTAATTACAGTGGTTTCTTCAGTTTTAAAGGTTCCTCACACAACAGATGGGCCTATGCCAACTAGAATTATCTTTAACTATTTATAACCTATCTATCTTTGATCTGTGTGCAGAGGAAACCTCTCTCCCCCAATCTTTCCCTTTTCTTTATTCTACCATTTAGAATGTCAGAGTCAAATCCATCTGGTTTACCTTGTTTAAAAGGCCCAAAAAGAAATCATGAATTTGTGTTTTGAAGTTATCTGAATCAGCTAGGGAACCTAGTTCAGCAAATGGGTAGAAATGGAGTGGAAGAGGATATGGATTTGAATTCCATCTCTACCACTTAATGCTTCTGTGTCATAGGGTAAAGCCCCTTCTCCTCTCATGGTTACAATTCTTCAGTAATTCAAACTCCACATCCACTACTCTATCCACTGTATGCCCTAAAATGTTTCATACTGTAGATATATTAGAAAAATCAATAAATTAAAAAGCAGATATTTATTGTTGTTGTTCAATCTTTTCTGGTCATTGTCAACTCTTCATGACCCCATTTGGAGTTTTCTTGCCAAAGATACTGGAGCAATTTGTCACAGAGTGAACAAAGGGAAGAAATGCATAATAAGGAAAGAAAATTAGGTCATATCCAAGAAGTGAAGAACTTTAAATGCCAGAATTCACTATCCTAGAATTGGTAGGGAGACACAAAAGTCTTGGATATGATCAGAACTGAGTTTTAGGAAAATCACCTTGGCTGCAACTATGTGCAGAATGGGTTGGGGAGGAGAAAGACCAATAAAGATCCTGTTGCAATAGCTTAGGACAAGAAGTGATGAGACCCTGAACTGGGAGGTGACTATTTGAGGGGTAGAGAGAAGATGACCTATGGGAGACACATGCAGGTAAAAATGACAATTGCCTATGATTAAATATGGATGATGAATTCAATGGGGTAGTTGAGGATGAAACCCAAGTTGCAATTAGAAGCATAATGGTGCCATCAACAGAAACAGGCATGTTTAGAAGTAGCTTTTGGTGGAAAGCTAATAATATAATATAATTATAAAGATGATATTAAATATGGTTTAAAAAAAGGTTTTAGCAATAAAACACAGAGTTAATAGTCTTTTACTGTGGCTAAATTTTTTTTAGGTAAACAGGAGCTAAATTTGTGCATCAGTATTTAATAATACTCTGAACAGAAGCCATTTGATGTTTTAAGAATAGTATACTTTTTTCATGATCATGAAGGGTAATTCAGTCCTTTATGGGGATATCTGGATTTGTTTTCTGGCTTAGGGAGGAAGCAGTGGTACCCAGACTCAGACTCTGTGGGATTAAACAAATTGATAAGTCCTGGAATCTTGAGCAACAGCCTACACTGAACATAAACCCTTTTGCCTTATTTTAGAAATTCGACCATTCATAATTCCTCTAAATGTATTTCTTGAAAGAAGCCTGACTCTGATATGTTGTCAGGAGAAGGAAGAGATGGTGAGTTTAGTCCAGGAAGGGCAAGAGACACAGAGACCATATTTAAATTAGAGGACTTTGGCGTTCTTAGATTTAGGAGTTGACATCATAGTTTCAAAACTAGAATAGGAGGAGTGGGAATAAAGTCACCATAAGAAGTGAAGACCCGTGAAAATCAGTTTAGGATGAAAAGAGGCAGCATCCTCAAAGATGCCGGCAAGGACCTCCTAAACTTTTCCATAAATTTAAGCATGTATTTCACTGGATCAGAAAATTTGATTAATCTTTTCTTATACTCATCAGTCCAATGGAAATAATACATTGGGTAGCTTAAAGATGCCTTTACTAGTCCTGAAAAAAGAGTTCTACCCCTTCATACCTTGGATATTATATGAGGCAAAGGACTCTTGATATGAGACTTCTATATGGCATTTGGCTTCCTAGCTGATACAGTGGAAAAATTGCTGAATTTAAAGTCAGCAGACCTGAATTTGGGTACTGGCTCTGCCCTTTTCTTAGTTCATGACTTTGAGCAATCATTGAACTTTCCTGAGCCTAATTTAATTATCCTACTATAAAGAATAGGATATCCTACTCTGAAGAATGGAAATCATAATATCTGCATATGAAGGAAGTGTTTTGTAAATTATCTTTTCAGTTGTTTTATTTGGGCCCAACTCTTTATGACCCTATTTGGAATTTTCTTGGCAATTTTACTAGAATTGTTTGTCATATCCTTTTCTAGCTCATTTGACAGATAAAGAAATTGAGGCAGATAGGGTTCAGTAATTTGCCCAGGATCTGGGATCATATTTGAATTCAGGTTCCTACCTATTTTCACTATACCACCTACTTGCCCCATAAGCTGTTTAGAACTATAGAACTGTGAACTGTTATTATTATTATCATCATTACCATAATTATCACTGGCAGGAAAACAGATTAAAATAAAATGAAACTTCTTTCTACTTGCCAGAGATTTAATTTAAAAGAATTTAACAAATATTAAATGATTAAAATCATAAGTGATGTAACAATGGTAGTCTTCATAGAAATAACTACGGATTTTGACTCATCTCTGGATAGGAGCAATAAAAAGGTGATCTTCAGACTCAATATAATTTGAAAACAGTTTAACCTTCTGTTTACTTTTATTCCCATATCATAGATTACCCTGCACTATTCTTTGGAGAGTATGTGTGTGTGTGTGTGTGTGTGTGTGTGTGTGTCTCTGTGTGTGTGTGTATGTGTGTACTCTTAGAGATATAAGGTAAAACAAATGTCCTTTCTTAAACTGTGTCCTAATTTTCAAGTTTTATAAACATTTTACATGTTATTTCATATGATCTTCTTGTAATGTAGGTATTATTATCCTTATTTACAAACAATGCAACTGAGACATAAAGGAATTAAATCACTTGTCTAGGATCATAAGGTGAAGGAAGCATCTGAGGTATGATTTGAACTCAGGTCTTACTTAGTGACATAGTGGATAGAACTGGGTCTATTCTATCCCAGTAGATAGTCAGGAAGAAAGGAAGACCTGAATTCAAATAGTATGCCCTTGACCTGTATGCTCCTCACTTAATCCTGTTTGCCTCAGTTTCCTCATTTGACAATGAGCTGGAGAAGGAAATGGCAAGCCACTGACTATCTGTGTCAATAAAATCCTAAATGGGGTAACACAGAGTTGGATATAAATGAAATGAGTGAATAACAACTTTGTGATTCCAAATCCACCCCTCTATCTAATATTCTACTTAAATGCCCATGTTGTTTTCTTGTTTTGGCTTATTTCATGGGACATTAATTTGCATTAACTTTCCCATGCTCCTCTGATACTTCATATTCCTCATTTCTTCTGGTATAGTATCATGCCATTACATTTATATACCATAATTTGCTTATTCATTCTCTACTTGATGCTCATGTACATTGTTTCCAGTTCTTTGATCATTGAATGGGCTGCTGTGAGTATCTGGATATGTATGGGACCAGAAAATTTGATTTCAAAGAGAAACAAAAAGAAAGGATTTAATCACTTCCCCTTTATTTGATTAAGGCAAACATACACCTGTGTTTGCTGCTGAATCAGCAGCAAGGAAGGTGGCTCTCACAGATTATGCTTCTTAGGAAGGCTGAGTCTCCCTTGTCAAAAATGTTTTGATGTAACTTTGCCTTGTACACTAAACAATACTAAGAAAACTTGCCTTCACTCCTCTTAAAGAGCTGAAAAAGAAAGTGAATTAAACTAAGCAGAAAGAGAATCCACAAAAGTTTGGCAAGAAAACCTTCAGGGAGATAGACCCTCTTGGGAAACCTCTCCTAACCTTTGGCAATTTATTTTAATCCCTTGGCAGAACAGTTTGCCAAAACTGAGAATAGAGAGAAAAACTTGGCCTGACTGGATGAATTCTTTCCTTCTCCCCATGAACTAGCCCCTTAGGCAATGGGTGGGAGACTGCAAATAAACCTGTTAAAAAAAGAGAGAGAAATGGATTTAGTGTAATTAATAATTTCTAGAATTCTGGTTCTTCCCTACTATCAGGCTGTAAAACTTGATTTGAACCCTTTGGGAAAAGGAATTAAGCTCAATGTATGATAAGTATTACTATTGGGCTTTGTTACTGTACTGCTTGGCATAGAAACTAAGGCTTGTGGCAGAGTTTTGCTTGAGTAGGAAACAGAGACGGTCAGAATCAGAGTCCTACTGTGTTCTAGGAACAAGTAGTGCTAAGTGCTTGGGTTGCATAGAAATGCCCAAGACAATCCATGCCTTCAAGGACCTTACAATCTAATAGGAGAAGTTTGTTGTTTAGTTATTTATCAGTCATGTATGACTCTTAGTGATCCCTTCTGGGATTTTCTTCTCGGAAATGCTGAAGTGGTTTCCCATTTTTTCTCTAGTGCATTTTACAGGTGAGGAAACTGAGGTAAACAGGGTCAAGTGACTTACTCAGGGTCATATAGCTAGCAAGTATCTGATCTCAGGAAGATGAGTCTTTATGACTCCAGGTATATTACTTCATCCACTGTGCCACCCAACTGAAACTGAAAAGTTTGGGAGTGGGTTGTCAGGAGATACAGTAATTTAGCTGGGATGACATGATGAAGTCCTGAAGCCAGGTGGGAAACAATCTGAGGAGGCATGAGTTAGAGTTGATTTTATCATTTGAAATGATGAATTTCTGGAGATCATGAAGTTCAGGAAAGCAGCCCTCGCATCTTCCTTAAGTGTTGAAGGATCTGGGAGAAGCTGTCCAACATCTACTTTTATCCTTTATCCCTTCCAACCAGAGGGAGGGATGGATGACAGAGTCAGGGACTAATATGGCAAGCTGTGTAGCAAAACCGGAAAGACTATTGTTCCTGGAGTCAGATCTAAGTTCAAATCCTGATACTAACATGTTCTACCTGTAATAGAATACTAGCATTAGGGAATAACAATAACATGTTTCATCATTAGTCCTATGGTAATTATGCTGATCATAGTTCCCATGTATTTCAAGGCTATTTGCCTTTACAAAATTATCATTTTATAAATTGTTCTTCACTCTGCATCAGTTCATATATGTCTTTGGAGAGTTTTTTGAAATAATCTGCTTTACCATTTCTTATAGTACAATAGTATTGCATTGTAGCAGCTAGGTGGCAAGGTAGATTAGTGGTCTGGAGTCAGGAAGATGAGTCTTCCTGAGTTCAAATTTGATTTCAGACATTTATTAGCTGTGTAACCTTGGGCAAATCATTTGATTCCTTTTGCCTCAGTTTCTTCATCTGTAAAAAGAGCTTAAGAGAAAAATGGCAAGTCATTCCAGTATCTTTCCCAAGAAAACCTCAAAATAGGGTCATGAAGTTAGACATGACTGAAAGGATTGAACAATAACAAAGTATTACATCATATTTATATACCATAATTAGATCAGTCATTCCCCAACTGATGAGCACCCTCCGTGGAAGTATTGGAACACAAATCTTCCTATATCTAAGCACAGAACTCTATTCATTTTGCCCTCTAGTTGCCTCTAACTGCAAAAACTAGTCTTTAATGGCTCAAGATCAACTTTGACAGATCTATGGTACTGTATTAACTTTTTTTTTTGAAAAATAAGTCACTGATGTGGATAAAAGTATAGATGACATTTGTACCAAATTTTCAAATGACACAAAGCTGAGGGGGATAGCTAATAAGTGGATGACAAAATATAAAAATGAGTCTGAAAGGGCAGACTTCTAGGAGTATGCTATTATCAGGTAATTACTATGTCAACCCTTACATGTTATATGAATATGAATTGTCCAATTCAATTCAACAAACATTTTTTAAACTTTTCCAATGTTCCAGGCACTCTGCTTGGCATTGAGAATACAAAGACAAAAATGAGTCTCTGTCCTCAAAGAATTTGTATTTTACTAGAAAAGTTTCATGAAGGACAAGGCCTCTGTAGGGAGGGATTTAAGAATTCCAGGATGGAGAGGTGAGGGAGGAATGCTTTTTACTTGTAAGACAATTTGTGAAAATGCCAAAGTCTTGAATAAATAATGCTGTAAATTGGAAATTTAGTAGAATGATTTGATTTGAAAGTACAGTCCATGAGATAGATTAATGTGACATAAACCAGGAAAGATAAAGTGGTCAAATTGTGAAGATTTTTATTTTAGAACTTCTTGAACAGGGGAGTGACATGGTCAGATATGTATTTTAAGAATATTATTTTAGCAACTGTACAGAAAGAGGGACTAGAAAACAGAGAATTAGAAGCTGGAGATCAAAATTAGAATGCTATTAGTCCTGCTTAGATGGGATAAGGGTCTAAGAATGGAGAAGAGTCAAGTGGTAGAAGTTGAATAAATAAGATGACAACTCATTAGATCTGGTGCAGAGAAAGGGAGGAGGGAAGGTGTCTCTGAGGTTGTGAATTTTGGAGAATTGAAAGATGATGGTGTAGGAGAGTTAGGAGTAGAGGGAAGCTTAGGACCACAGATAAAATAAGTCCTATTTTTGACAACCAGAGTTGGAGGAGGAAAGGTCCTGTAAGCTCTTGATGATTTGGGTCTGATTTTCCAGAGAGTACTGAGGACTGGATATGTAGATTTAAGACTCATCTGCATAATGATAATTGAATCCATATGGTGCTATTATAGTTACCATGTGCTAATCTGGAAAGGATCCTTTTTTATTTTTTTAAATCTGGAACTTTTTTTTTTTTGGCATGCCTTGATTAATTAAAAAAAAACTTTCTAAGAGACTTTTTTTTTTTTTAATAAGGGATTTGGCCTCAGAAGAAAGGTCAAGGAGAATAGATAGTAAGGTTTTTCAGACATCCTGAGAGGTCCTTGGTCGATTTTAGCTTTTAAGTCACTTAACCATAATAACATTTATTATTGCATAACACAATGCATTAAAGTACCAACAAAAGTGAAGATAGATGCTTGCATTGCGTTTCCTTTATTTGATTTTTCTTTCTTGTAGATACGATTTTTCTTGCACAACAATGATAAGTGTGGAAATATGTATACATATATTCGATTTGTCAAGTATTTTAACATAATTAACATGTAGTAGGTATCCTGCCATCTAGGGGAGGGGTGGGGAGTAGGGAGGAAAAATTTGTAACAGAAAGCTTTGTAAGGGTTAATGTTGAAGAATTACCCATACATATGTTTTGCAAATAAAAAGAAAAAAAAGTGAAGATAGAATTGGTTTTTAAAAACAAATGTCTTTGCAGCTTTCTACTGTGTAAACATGCAAATCGTTGAAGGGGGAAAACTTTTTCTTGCAGTGGAAGAATCAAGATACTAATGTGCAGAGGTCCAAAGTTCTTAACTGTTCAGTTTAAGGGCACCATTGAGTTTGAGGTGCAAGTCAAATGGCTTCCCTGGCCTGGCTTCCCCGATATAATGATATGCTTCCATTTTCCCTATACGTTGAAGCTACCAACTCCTTTCTTTCTAGACTATGGAAATAGAGTACTGGGAGCACTAAGAGGGCTGGTCTCTTACCACTTCGATCTCGTCCTTTTGGATGTCAGCTGGTTTGAAATGTTTGGGGAGATACTCTGTAAGCTGACAATCACTTTCTCTGGCAGCGTTCTTGGTAAATAAAACTTTTTGGAAGTTGGAGAAAAATTGCCTGCATTTAAACTCGTTTTTCGTCTTCGTCATTGAAAGCAAATCATTTTAGCCGTGAAGAGTGCCTTTGGATGTGTTTTTCCCTAAGAGTTTCCTATGCCTGTGCTGTCTGAAAGTAAACCATCCTTCCAGGTGGAGGGGGCTCTTGAGTCCAGCTGTCTGGACTGGATTGCCCAGCAGTAGCCCCACTCCATGTACTTCACCCGCCTCGAGCTTCTCTTTGCCGGGGTCCTGGGGTGTGTTCGCTCGGGGTGTGTGTGGGGGTGCAGCAGGCCAGCCCGGTGGGGCGGGGATTGGCTGCTAGGGCTGGGCTGGTGGAGGGAGGAGGGGGGAGTGTGCGGAAGGAGGGGGCAGGGGAGGGCTTGGCTGGGAGGAGGGCGTCTCTGCACCGCCGCCACCGCGGCAGCCACTACTCAGAGCGCGATCTTGGAACAAAGTGAAGACGCAAACTTCCCTAGTTGCCTCTTAGCTGCCTCTGGCAGACCAGGGACCGAAGGAACTGACTAGGAGACTCCCCGAAGGCGAACTCCCCGCGCTCGATTGCTGAGTCTGAGTTGGACTCTTCGAGGACTGGCTGGCCAAGGTAAGGAGCCCACCCACTCACCCCGTGAGATTTCAGACAAAGAACGCCGCCCCCCACCGTGCGCCCAGCTCGGGGACTGCCGTGGCAGAGGCCCGAAGGCGTGGGAGCCAGACGTCGGCTAGCTTCGGTTTGGCTCACCTGCCCACCGAGCTCCGGCACTGGAGAGCCTCATGCCAACACCAGCCCAAACCCAGCCTGCTCCCTCTCACACTTGGCCGTTCTCTCCTTGCGCATCTCCAGTTGCTGCCCCACCTTCAGGGAGCTTGAGTTTGCTGGATAGGAGGAGGGTCCCAGTTCGAACCAAGGCTTTAAGAAAAAGCATTTCTCACCCCGCCCCTCCCCACTTCTCCCTTTTTTCTTTTTTTCCTTCTTGGCGCTCATTTCTCTTGTATCTTTTTCCTTTGCTCCGGACTTGGGGTGGTGGGGAGTGAGGACCCGAAATGTGAGGTGGTATTTCTCTCTCTTCGCCTTGGACAGGGGGGCAGCCACCCCTTTAGGAGCACCTCAGGCAGTAGGGTCAGACAGTCTTTCTATACTTAGCCTGAGCCGGGTGAGAGTCAACACTTCCTAAAACAGCTCTGAAATGGGGTTTCCACTGAATACCGCTTACAGACCTCTTTGTAAAGTTCTCTGATAAGAGTACTTCCATTCTTTCTAATGTGCTGAGGATCCGGGCGGTGAGAGGTTGGTGACTGAATGGGGGAGATGTGGAAGTAGGAGTGAGGTGTTTCTGATTAAGACTTAAGTCTTAACACAAAAGTTTGTTGTCAAATAGAAGTACTCTAGTAACAGACTGCATCCCTCCTTCATTACCACTGACATGGTGGGAGAGTGAAAGGATATTCCATCGACTTCACTTTGGATCGTGATTCCCCTAAGTTCTTCTACAGCTCAGAATAGTAAACAGCTTCCAATACTCAATGGGGGGGGAAGGGGGGAAAGGAGAAGAGGGGAGAAAAAGATAGAAAGGGAGAGAGAGAAAGATAGAAAGGGAGGGGGAAGAGACAGAGAGGGAAGGAAGGAAAGAAGGAAGGACGGGAGGGAAGGAAAGAGGAAGGAAGGACAGAAGGGAGGGAGGGGAAGAGAGAGAAAACAAGGGGAGAGAGGGGAGAAATTACATTCAGATGTAGAGAAGCTCTGTGTAGAGTGTAGCAGGCTCCTTTTCTAAATAATTCTGGAAGATCAGAAAAGATCCTGGGGGCTTGAAGTGTCAGTCTGTGTGAAACTGATAAGATGAGTACTAAATGGATTTAAATTCACAAGAATTGGTTTGTAAAGAATACCTTCTTCCAACAACTGAGGGCAAACTAATTGTAAGGATTTCAAAGTTTTCGTAGTTTATCTTTAAGAAAAACCAAATGCCTTTTTTTCTTGTATAGTTTTTAGAAATGTGAATGTCACCAATTTTAAAAAAGAAAAAGTAGTTGTGCATCCTTGCAGTAAATGCTACCCAGCTGGAGCTCTCTAAGGTTGGGTTCCAGTAGCCTCAGGCAGTAGCAGGCGGGTGACACTTGTAATCATTAAGGCATCTGCATGTTGTGATAAGGCTGTTATTCACGATTAAAACAGGATTGTTGGCACCAAATTCTCTTATTAGGGACCATTTCTTACCTCTTACTATTCCCATCTTATATCCTCACCCCATTGCTACTGGCCTCATTATTTTAAGGGGGAGGGAAATCCTGATTGTCTCTAATTTCATTTCAAATACATTCTGAAAAGTAGTATAAAGTTATATATTTTTTAAGGAAAGCTACCAAATCACTCACTCTCCATGGGTTTTATTCTTATGGTTCAATTAAATGCAACAAGCACTTATGATGTGATTAGTTCAGATTGGTTTGGAAAAGCAGTATCTGTTGCTGAACTTATCTGAAGAATTACTTTTTAACATTTAGATTCTCTTTCCTGTATTAGGAAAAACAAATGGAACAATTTAGTTTGTTCTTGCATGTTTCTTTTTATTAAAAGAAATTTTATCTTTAAAGTAATGCTTTTCTTTTTTTAGCATCATGTTTTGTAGTGTTTCTAAAAACCATTGTTTCTCCGCCATGAAACTCTATCTTTTGAATCTCTTGGACAATGAGACTTGTCCTAGGAAATCTTTGGATACTCAATGTAATACAGAGGTCAAAGTTTGCCAAAGTGTGAGGATACCTAGAAAAGCAATGAATGGCTCATTTAGTCCAAGAAGTTCAGTATTGGGGCACCTTTGAGCCCTGTTTGACTATTGTTCAGAAGTATTAAACCAGTTCTGATTTTGGAAATAAACCCAGGTTATTTATCCTAATCACTGATAGGTTGGATTTGTTACTTCAGTGGTGTGGGTAGTTCTTCCTATGGTCTAGATCATATTGTATCCATGAATACTTGTATTGAGTCTTTTCCATGCCCTATGTTCCCAGGAGTTCCACCCAAACTGCTGAATTCTTACTCCAGATCTATTGAAAGTGCCTGAATCCATAAACAGACAGAAACTCTTAGTGTTTAATTTTCAGACCCTTGCTTTTTGAGACTTGATTCTTTTCAGTTTCACTCACACTGGACATGATTTAATTGTATTCTTGGATGCTGTGGATTGGTTTTGAAAAGAACAAAAGTAAATGTAAATAATTTAAAGATTGTAAATGTAAATAAAGGTCTGAAAAATCAAACTTAGATATGCCACTGATATGTACTTAAGCAAGTAATTTAATTATCTCCTAGGCCTCAGTTTCTTCATCTGTAACTTTGTTTCTTCTATCTAAACTAGTTAATCTCTAAGGCATCCCATCTATGAGTCAATATACTCTCAGGGGGGAGGGGGTCATTTTTTCCTGCATTTTCCTGCATTCCTGCATTCTTCTAGTAAAAGAATGTTTATTGAGTTCTCATTTTGAAAAAGGCCAGAATTTGAAGGTATACACACACACACATATGTATATACACATGCACATAGATACACTTCCATATAAATATAGGGGGATTTCCATTGTGTTTTTCTAGGTATGAGGTATATCACTTCTAGGTATTAGATATACAACAAAATGACACATTATGGATTATATAGAAGGAGTTTCATATATAAGAATCCAATTTGATATATCCCAGCATGCAATGCGCCTCTTTAATTAACTACTTCCTAGCAAATATGTTTTCCAAACAAAAAGTTTGCTTTCTAGCACAGCATGTATATGCTTGACAGACTTAGAAACAGTTGGAGTATTTGGTGAATGCATGACTTTGTGAATGTAAAAGTTATTGATAAAACAAATTGCTTTAAAATTTTCTTCCTTAAATAAGAGTTTAACCTTCTTCAAAATAGTGCAGTAGCAGACAGGATGTTGAGATATTCTGTGTGAAAAATTGGAAGCTATGGATTGTTTTAGAGAGAGATCTCCTGGGATAGATGATAGAGACAGACCAAGTCAAGAAGACCTGGGTATTTTCCTGCCCATGACACACAGAACTTGGTGGTCTAAGGCAAATCACTTCATTTCTCAGTGCCTTGCGTATCTGTCTAATACTATAAATGACAGAAAAGTTACAGCACATATATATTCATAGAAGGAATTTTCCGCACCAGGAATTTCTTATATTAAAGAAAATACAGGTTGGTTTGAAAAAAAATATTTCTCTTATCAGTAGATGTTTGATTTGTATACCTATTTTATATGCCTGTATATGGAGTCATGTAAAAATTTCTCAAGTGAAAAGGGGTTGAAAGTGGAAATAACTGCATTACACCACTTAGCTGCCTAAGACTTGCCTGAGACTGCATTGGTCATTTTGCCTTTGTATACTTAACTCCTAGTGCAAGCATCTACATTTTGCAAGTAGATGGTTAATAAGCATTGAATTAGATACATTTTCACTGAAACCTTCATGTTTTTCACTATAGAAATCAGTATTTAGGCTCAGAGTTGTTCAGGTTGTAATACAACATAATGGAAACTGCAGAATACAAAAGGAAAGTATGTTCACAAAGACAGGAATGGATGGATAAAATAAGGAGAAGTGACAAAAGGAGTAAATGACATATTGCATTGGTATATTTTCCACAATTCATTCAGTGAGCATTTATTAAGGCTCTGCTTGATGCTAGTCACTATGCTAGCATCTGGGCTATAAAGACAAAGAATAGACAGTTTCTGCCCTCAAAAAGCTTATATTTTACCAAAAGGAAAAGTTCAGTTAGTTGTCAATAAAAGTTTAACTACTTTTTAATGATTATTTAATCTAGTTATATTATTATATATAAACTATATGTATATATATACATAAATTAGTTATATTATTAGTCTTTTTTAAATTTGCAGGATAGAAAGCTCCAGATTGTGCATTTGACTTAAAATGAATAGTTAATATACTTTCTAATAATTTGTGTGAAAATGTAGAGGCATTTTCTTTTTTGCTAAGGTAATTGGCATTACATGACTTACCCAGGGTCACACAGCTAGGAAGTGTTAAGTGTCTGAGGTCAGATTTGTACTCAGGTTCACCTGACTTCAGGGCTGACTGCACCACCTACCTGCCCCTGTGGAGACATTTTAAAAGCCACAATAAATTCTTAGAAAAGTCATCACATTTATTTAGTTATTTAATTGGTTATCTCTTGCCTTAAGAAATAAATAGTGTATTATTTCCTGAATTTCACAGATGAAGAAACTGAGGCAGAGGGCAGTGAATTGATTTGACTAGGGTCATATTGCTGATATAAGTAAATTTCTGTCTTTAAATTCAGAATTCTTTGCTCCAATTACATGACTTTTCTACAGTATCCCACTGCATTTCAGTATAAAAATGGTGTGAAATGAGAGCAGTGATAGTGACAAAACAAAGTGTCAGTTGATAGTAAGGATTCTATTTTGTCTTACACCTTTTGGCTTTGTATAGAAACTTTGTACACAGGCCAAAATCTCCCGATGAGTATCGTCATTGTTTAGTCATTTTTCAATTGTATCCTACTCTTTGTAACCACTTTGGGACTTTCTCGATAAAGGTACTGGAGTTTTTTGTTGTTGTTGTTGTTGTTGTTGTTTTGTTTTGTTTTGTTTTTCAATTTCCATCTCCCAACTCATGTGAGAGCTGAAGAAATTAAGATAAACTAGATTTGCCCAAGGTCTCACAGCTACTAAGTATCAGAGGTAAGATTTGTATTCAGATCCTGATTCCAGCTCTAGCACTATCCATTGTGCCACTTAGCTTTTGAGTATCAAACTAGAAAAAGTCTTTGTATTTAAAAAGCCTTCTATACACTTGATAACTTGCTCATTTCATGTTACATGTGATACAGTAAAATGCAGTGCAACTGAAATAATTTAAATTGTCTCCCAGAGGTCAATAAAATGGAATTTGACTTATGTTCTCCAATAAATGCCATCAGATCTATGTCATTCTCTGTGGCAAAGATGTTACACTGAATCACATTGTTAAACAAATAATTTAATATCTTGGTAGAAACACTGTTATTTCTCTGTGCAGCATGTCCCCTAAAAGGAGCTAAAACAATCTTGTGGGTTTTGGTATTTTAGTACTTATTTGGAGGGGGGAAAAGGGAGCAAGCAGTCCTTCACACATTTGGAATAGTTTTTATCCTCCTGAGCTGATAATGACACTTAAAGGTTGCAAAAACTCTTTATTCATTCTTTAGTCTGCCCACATAGTATGAGACTGTCAGACCTCTAGGCCACTGTCTCTGGACAGTTCCTCACTAGGGATTTGTAGTGTATTTCTTAACTTGGATTCTGTATGGTCTGGTATGGGGCCAAATCTGCCTTGGGAATCCAATCCAGTTTGAATTTAGTTGCTTTGTTTCAGTTTATGAAGTCTGTAGATTGAGAAATGGGATCTATCCTTCAGTTTGGATTGTTTTTTATGGGGTCAGATGACAATTTTTAATAAGTGATCAGATTTTTCAGTCATGTTTCTTCCAGCTTTCCAATAAATCAGATCATTGCTTTAGGCTTTAGGAAAGTAATTAGAATTGTTTGCAATTATTTTTATCAGTACCGTAAGAAATGCTAACCCTAATGTGAGTGGTTCTTACTCAGATTACCTTTACTTTCATAAATTGGTCAAATTTAAGCTTTTCCAGGACTTTCAAATTAAAAACACAAAGTATAATCTAGTAGAAGTCATTGAGTTTTTTGGAAATCTGTCCAATTCTGATGCAGCTAATCACTTATTTTATATAGGCAATTTTAGATTACAGAAGGACTAAAAATAGCTAACAGCTTTTTAAATTTTATTTTTAACAGCCTTTTAAAAAACGTTTTATTGATGCCTTTTGTTTTTACATCAGTCGTCTCCCTCCTCCCCCTCCTTCCTCCTCAACTCCAGAATGTGGTCCTTTCATATAAGAAACAGTTAAGCAAAAACAACTGTTAACAGTGACTGTCTCACACATATGCTACATTTTGTCTCGACTCCTGCCAAGAGAAAGGAGCTATGTTTAATTGTCAGTTTGTTAGGACTTTTATTGCTTTTCATTTACTCATTGATGAGTTTCCTTTGAATGATCAAATTGTGGTTGTCATTGCACATATTGTTGTTTTAATTCTGTACATTTTATTCTTTTTTTTAATTTTTATTTTATTTGCATAACATATGTGTGGGTAATTCTTCAACGATAACCCTTACATAGCTTTCTGTTACAAATTTTTCCCCCCAACTCTCCACCCCTCCCCTAGATGGCAGGATATCCACTACATGTTAATTATGTTAAAATATTGGCAAATCGAATATATGTATACATATTTCCAAACTTATCATTGGTGTGCAAGAAAAATCTTATCTACACAAACGATATATCAGATAAAGGAAACACAATGTAAGCAAACATCAATCAAGGAGTATGAGAATGTTATGTTGTGGTCCATATTTCACATCCCTCTCTCTGGGTGTATATGGCTTTCTTCAGTGAACAATTGGAGGTGGTTTGAAACATTTCATTGTTGAAGAGAGCCATGTCCATCAGAATTGATCGTCATATAGTACTGTTGTTGCCGTGTATAATGATCTCCTGGTTCTGCTCATTTCACTCAGCATCAGTTCATGTAAGTCTCTCCAGGCCTCTCTGAAATCATCTTGCTGGTCATTTCTTACAGAACAATAATATTCCATAACATTCATATACCATAATTTATTCAGCCATTCTCCAATTGAAGGGCATCTATTCAATTTCCAGTTTCTAGCCACTACAAAAAGGGCTGCCACAAACATTCTTGCACATGTGGGGCCTTTTCCTTCCTTTATGATTTCTTTGGGATATAAGCCCAATAGAAATGCTGCTGGGTCAAAGGGTATGCACAGTTTGATAACTTTTTGAGCATAGCTCCAAATTGTTCTCCAGAATGGCTGTATCCGTTCACAGCTCCACCAACAATGCATCAGTGTCCCAGCCCTCCCACAACCCCTCCAACATTCATCATTAACTTTTCCTGTCATTTTAGCCAATCTGACAGGTGTGAAGTGGTATCTCAGGGTTGTCTTGATTTGCATTTCTCTGATCAATAGTGATTTGGAGCACCTTTTCATATGACTATAAATAGTTTTAATTTCATCCTCTGAAAATTGTCTGTTCATATCCTTTGACCATTTATTGATTGGAGAATGGCTTGAATTTTTATAAATATGAGACAATTCTCTATATATTTTAGAGATGAGACCTTTATCAGAACCCTTAAATGTAAAGATGATTTCCCAATTTATTGCTTCCCTCTTAATCTTGTCTGCATTGATTTTGTTTTGTACATTTTATTCTTTACCAGTTCATTATCAATCTTCCCATGTTTCCCTGAATTCCTTGTATTTATAACCTCTTACTTAACAATACTACTTTATTACACACATATAACAGTTTGGGCAGTCATTTACCACCTGGGCAATTTAGCCAGGATTTTTAAGGGCCTCTTCTATGTTAGGTGCAGTACTGGGTGTTGGGAATACAAAGACTAAAGTGAAAAGATCCTTGCCCTTAAGGAGACAGATGGGTCTATACACAATAAGGTTAAAATGATTTTGGAGAAAAGGCCCTAGCACTGTGGGTTATCAGAAAAGGCTTCATATAGAAAGTGACAGGTAGCTAGGTAGTGCAGTGGATAGAGAAAAGGATTTGAAATCAGGAATACTCACCTTCATGAATTCAAATCCAGCTTCAGACATTAGCTGTATGACCCTGGACAAGTCACGTTACCCTATTTACTTCTGTTTTGCTCATCTGTAAAATGACCTAGAGAAGGAAATTGTAACCACTTCAGTATTTTTGCCAAGAAAATCCCAAAGAATCAGACAGGACTGAAACAACTGAACAATAGCAACAGAAGATGATAATTGAACCATGGAAGGAGGGAAGATCAAAAGGAAGTACATTATAGGCATAGAGGATAGCTAATGTTAAATACAGGTATGGAAGATGGAGTTTCATGTATGAAGAATAACAAGAAAGCCAGGTTCTATTGTCATGTATGTGAAGGAGAATATTGGGCAATGATATTGGAAGGTTACACTGGGACCAGGTTGTGAAGGGCTTTAAATGCATGAACAGAGTTAATATTTGCTCTTAGAGGTGTTATTGGAGTTATTGGAATTGGTTAAGAGGATTACATGATCAAATCTCTGCTTAATGGAAATCACTTTATCATTCAGTAGGATTTGAAAAGGGGAAGCCAATGAGGCCATGGTAATAATTCAGGTGAAAAGTAATGAGAGCCAGAACTCTAGGAGCAACTGTGTAACCAGAGAGATCATGTGAGAGAACTGATTTGGATGTGTAGATCGAGGGAGAGTTAACATGACATCAGAGCTGTGAAACTAGGTCTATATAAATACATCTGGTAGTCATCAATGAAGTGAGGATCATTAAATCTATGGGAGCTGATAATATTATCAAGCAAATGTATAAAGAGGAGCAAAAAGGACCATGACTAGAGCCTTGGGGTACCCACAAAATTAGTGGACATGTTATATATCATGATCCACCTAAGGAGAGAGAAAACCCACAGAAGAAAGAGTATCCAGGAAGAGAGAATAGTCAATAGTCAATGTTGAATGAATTAAAGATATCTAGAGAAGATGACTATGGAGAAAGGAGATCATTACTAACTATGGAGTGAGTGTTGTTTATGATTTATGAGGGCAGAAGCTAGATAGAAAAGGTCCAAGAAGTGAAAGGAAAAAAGTTGAGATGACAGAGTATATACAGGTTTTTTTCTTAAAGTGGGAAGAGAAATATAGGCAAAAGTGCAAAAACTTGAAGGAACAGTAGTATACAGTCCCTGTCCTCAAGAAGCTTACATCTTATCATAGTGATGGAATATATAACAATACATTTAGAGAATATGAATACAAAATACATGTGAAATCCAAAAAGTAATTTTGATGATCATACAAGGTAAAGTTGGAGGAAAGTGAATTTAAAGGACTTAATATTTGAGATGAGCCTTGAAGTTAGTTTTTGTAAGGGGAGGGGAGGATTTAATGGTATAGGGAATGAGTTCATGATAGAGTGTTTTAGGAATGAGGGAAATATTTGGAGGCTATAGGTGGCAAACAGCAATCAGACCAATTGAGCTATAACAGAGA
This sequence comes from Myrmecobius fasciatus, assembly GCA_023553655.1. Taxonomy (NCBI): domain Eukaryota; kingdom Metazoa; phylum Chordata; class Mammalia; order Dasyuromorphia; family Myrmecobiidae; genus Myrmecobius; species Myrmecobius fasciatus. Next base: position 26,857 of record JAJPUD010000468.1, on the reverse strand, counting down.
AGGTGTGAGAGAAAGTGATGTGTCCTCAGCCTGAATTAGGTAGGCTGCAGTCAGATTTTAAAGGATTTTAAATGATGAATAGAAGAATTTTTTATCCTAGAGGTAATAGGAAATCACCGAGGCTTTATGAAAAGAATAGTGATATGATTAGTTTTTTCATTTAAGAATATTATCTTAAATAATATTTAAGCTCTTAAATAAAATTAGAGAATGGATTAGAGAGGTAAGAGACTGGGGTCAGGGACACCAATCAGGAAGATCTAAACTAAGGTGGTTGTTAGATGAACACACAAAAAAAGACAGGCAAAAGAGATGCTGGGAAGCTAAAATGGACAGGACCTGGTGACTTATTATTGATGGTGGGAATAGAGGTGGGTGAATGTGTTTGGGGGATGGGTGGTAGGAAGGTGGTAGCATGTGAAAAAGAATGAAAAGTTGAGGATTATTAGATTGCAAAACTGGGAGAATGGGAATGAAAGATGATGGCATTCCTGTTAGAAAAAGGAAATATAGGGGAAAGTGAGAGTGAATTTTGGGGGAAAGATAGTTTCCTTTTGAGTACCCACGTTGTTCCTTACTACACTACCACAAAAATGCTGCTATGAATATTTTGGTATTTATTAGACCTCTAAAAACTTTCCAAAAAAGGTAATAGAACACTCATAGTATTGAGAACTTTAAAAGAAGTAGACTTTTAGCCAGATATTTGACTTTTTAAATGAAATTTTACTTGTTTGTCAATACTTTTTTTACTTAATAAAGTTTATTAATAAAGTATTTTCCTTCTGCTAATTTGCCAAAATAGTTATTTTGATGGAACATTGTTCTGTAAATGAAACTGTTTTGAAAGAAGTTGGAGAGCAAAATAGATTAATTCACTATTTTCATAAAGAGAATTAACCTGAATTTACTTTCCTTCCAATATGTTAATGAGACCACCAAGAAATACAGCTAACTTGTTCTTCCCTTATGAATGGTTGTGGTCTTGGGGCTGCTTTCAAAAGGATGTAAATGAAGGAATTTGGATATGGGACTGAATAGATACCACGTTAGGACACATCTGATATACTCACCGTGAGTTAAGCTGTTGCCTTAACTGGTGGAACTTGTAACCATTGGAATTATATAACAATGTGGGGACATGAAGCCTTGATGAACTAACTTCTGCTGATTCAGAAACCAAAATATGTTCTTCTTTGGCTTGTCTTCTTGTATGTTCTCTGTGGAAAATCTTGATGGCTCTGTGAAACCACAGTGATTTTTTGTAACTCTTCATTGACTGAGCCTCTTGCTAGGAATGGTGGGACATCTGTAGTTGTTAGAAATGCACAAAACTATTGCAGTCAGCTTCACTTAGAGCCATTGTTTCAAGGAGGGCGGGATGCACAATCTGTGTGCTAAACTTGGCAAGTAGAAGCAGCCAGTTGGTGCAGCAGAGGTGATAAGAACACTCAGTCTGGATGCAGGAAGACTGAGCTGAGATTTGACCTCAGACACTTAATAGTTGTGTGATACTGGGGAGGTCACTTGTCCTCTCAGTTGTTACTCAACTGTAAAAAGGGATAATTATAGCATCTACTTTCCAAGATTGTTGTGAAGATCAAATGAGATAATATTTTTAAAGTACTTAGCACAGTGCCTAGCACATAGTAGGTGTTATATAAATGCTTATTTCCTCCCTCCTTTCCTTCTTTCTTCTGTCTCTTCCTCTCTTTCTTCCTTCCTTTCTCCTCTGTTACCCATTTGTCCTAGTCTCTTCATTGTTACTCTCATACAACACTTCATCTCCTAATTCTAAGCTATTTCACTGGTGGCCCCCATGCCTGGAACTCTTTCCCTCATCTCAGCCTCCTAGTTTCCTCGACTTTAAGACTTAGTTAAATCCTCAATATATACAAGAAGCCTTTTCCCATCGCTGTTAATACTAATGCCTTTTCTCTGTTTTCTGTCTCCAAATCATTCTGTATGTATTTTCTTTGCACATAGTTGTTTTCATGTTGTCTTTTCCATTAGACTGTGAAATCCTTGAGAGAGGAACATTTTTTATATCCCTGGCAGTAAGCATAATGCTTGGAACATAGTAAGTATTTAATAAATGTTGACTTGTCTTGATTTAAAACAATTTATTCATATTCAATAAATTCTTCTGTTTTATACTTTTTGTTAGGATTACAAAAACTGAAGCTTTTCTACTTTTTAAAGGAACTCTTTGTATTTATGATTAATATATATTTCCATTCCCTTTTATCAATATTGAGAAGGAAATGCTATATATTTCCCCCCTTTCCAAATAATCCTATTGTACTTTTCTTAGGAATGAGGAAACTTCTGAAAGCACTGGCAAATCATAAAATAAGAACTTGAAGAGCCTTTAGAATGCCATCAATCTACTCCCTTGATTTTATAGAGAAGACAGAGACCCCATAAAGTTAAGTGATGCATCCATGGTGACAAAGATAGTCAATGGCAATGCTAGGATTTGGATTCAGGTCTTCTCACTCTAAATTTACTCTTTCTACTGCACCTTAATGCTAAGGCTGTCATTTGCAACTTCAGGGTTAGCTTTTTGGTATTTTAAAATAGGGTTAAAATGTTAAGAATTTATACTTTGAAAACCCAAACTTTAAGAATGCAAAGCAAAAATTCTGAACATGTTAACCTATTTAATAAAAATGCCTTTTTGTCTTCATGACTTTCAAAGTTTGAAAATTCAAACTTTAAATAAGTCAAACTTAAAAAAATCATTAATACATATGTACATATGCATGTATATTAATGCACATACATACATATATAGACATAGATGCATATACATGTATATATGTCTTTATCTTCATGCTATGAGAAAACACCAAAGAAGGACTAACATGGACTATGGGTGTGTGTTTGCAATTATTCCCAAGATTTACAGAACCCCAACCAGGCATTAATGGTGTAATGATGGTAAAGTCAAGTTCATAAAGTATCAGTTTATAGGCAATAATCTAAAATTCAGAGGTGTGTATATTTGAAATAGTATCATAAATAAATATTAAAGTAATGCAGCTGAGAATGAAAGTTCAGTTTCTTAAATTTTTATATTGTTCCTTATTCAGATCACAATAAAATAAATGTAATGAATGTTCCACCAATATTTAGCAATACTTGTGCTCTTTTCTTTCTGACCCATTTCTTGTTGGCATTTAGAAAGAGTAAGTCAAGATAAAGATGAAATTATGATTTGGAAATATAAGAAAAGACAACTGATACTGGAAATTAAATCTTTATTAAAATGTAAAATCCTTAGACTAATGAAAAGATGGAAATCAGAACTGTATGTTGAGTTTTCCTTCAATTCACAGAATGAAGAACAGGGAGAAGCAAAGCTCACTTGATTTTAGAGGCAGTAGACAAAGGGCAGGATGGCAGAAAGGGAGTGAAGATGAAATCTTTCTCACATTTAACTTGATGGAATGCAGTGTGACAGTTCTTGCTAGTGGTATTTTGTATTATTCAACTAACCAATATGTCAAAAGATAGAAAAGTCAATTTGAATGTCACTTCCATTTAAAGAAAAACCTTATTAATTCAGACTAAGTCACAATTTATGATGAGTTGGCAGGGACTGATGTTTCTCTTTGCATTTTTAATGATAGAAGAATTTGTTAAGCTTGTTAGTAATATGAACAAATTTGTAGGAAAATGTTTAAAATTAAAATTTATTGATTTTTTAAAAATCCTCCAATATTCTAGAACAGCTATTTATTTATTGTTGCAGGCCAAGAGATTTATCCAGTTAATGTAAAAAAAAAAAGTCAGTCAACACATAGCAGAGAGTCAGGTAGGATGTAGGTCCTCTCCTTTTCCTTACCTTCATCTAAAAATCTCATCTGCGCAGTAGGTTATGATTTTCTGAATCTTTGTGGACTTATCTTTCTGGAAAGAAGTGTGGGAGCATTTATTAAGCATCTACTATGTACCAGACATTGTGCTAAGAACTTCACAAATATTACCTCATTTGATCTTCACAACAACCCTGGGAAGCTAGTGCTTTTATTATCCCCATTTTATAGTTGAGAAAACTGAGACAAAAAGAGTTTAAATAATGTGCTCAGAGTAACACATATAATACATGTCTGAGGCTCGATTTGAATTCAGGTTTTCCTGACTCCAGGCTCAGTGCAATTCTGTTCTTTGATAACTGACAACCTGTATCAGTGACTGAAATCTTATTCTGTTAAAGCATTCAATTGGAAGACACAGCTTCCTTTCTTTGTAGGAGGAAAATTAGCTTAGCCTACATAGCAAGACCCAAGTAAGTATTATTGATATCATTCTTGTAAACATTGATGTTTAACTTATTCTTTCTTATTTTTATTTATGGGAGGCATTATTACATAGCTGAAGGAGGGAAGGAGTAAATCTGAACTTGGAGTCAGAAGATTCAAAAAATAAGAATACAAGTAGAGATTTATTAAACTCCAATTATTTGTAGAACACACAGTGCTGTTGCTTGGGGGAGACAAATTTCAATGAGACTGTTTGCCTTTTGGGAGGATATAATTTAAAAGTGAATTATCTTTAAGTAAGGTTTTACTCATTTCTGTGATCTTGAATAAATCGTTAATCCTCAGTATTCTCATTCAATAAAGATTTATTAAGAGACTCCTACATGCAAGGAGGTCTTGTGCTAGTCACTGAAAATAGAGGGATCTTATTTTACATAGAGATAGCTAGATCCTTTAAATCATCTGTTAACTGAAGAAAAAATGTTTACCAGATAATGAAGACGAGAACATTTACCAGTAGAAGAATGAAGTACAACAGTGATCTCCATTGACTCTCAAAAGAGATATGATAATGGCAAAATATGACATGTTTTTTTTCCACCAAGGAATTTATGTACTATAAGACAGGGGAATGCAAAGAATGAGAATATAGGGGTTAAGGAGATAGGTAGACAAAGTACTCTGGGAAAATTGGAAATGTCATTCCCTATGATCCTTAAATTGTCAATCCAAACTGATAGAGAGAATATCTTCCAGGAGAGTTCCCTATTAATAATAACAGTAATGATGATAAAAATCATAACTCACATTTATTTGTATATCAGTTCAAATAGATTTGAAGCAAATAATCTAATTCCTAGTCCTAGGAAGAGGGCAAGACACTGGACCTGTTATATTATTAGAAGAAGTTCTCAATGTTTAAATGTTTTTGAACCAAATCACAAAGAATTTAATAACTTATTGGTAGTCACAGGAATTGAGAGAGAGACTGGATCTGTGATTTCATTGATATAGGGACCTCCCAATGCAATTTAACATCATTTCTGCAACTTGTTTCAGAGTTGTCTAAGATCCTCCTTCTTAAACTATGGTTTGCTGTCCCGTATGGGGTTTTGTAACTGAATGTGGAGGGGTTGTAAGATTATGATTTATTCAGTAAATGTTTGATTTCTATACCTATTTTTGCATCTATATATCTGGAATCACGTAAAAATTTCTTGGGCAAAAGGGGATCCCGAGGGAGAAAAGTTTAAGAAGCCCTGGTCTAAGATACTATGACTTGCCCAGATTCACACAGCCAGTATGTGGCGGAAGTAGGACTTTAGCATGAGTCTAATGAACTCCAAGATTACTTTTCTATCTACTACCTGATGCTACCTTTAATAAATTATAGAATTTGAGAATTGGAAAGGATCTTAGAGATTATTCTCCTCCTTTGGAAAAAAATGAGGAATCTGAGGCTCATATAAGTTTTGCAACTTCCTCAAAGTTTAGAAACTACATTGACAGTTGGCATTGCTACTTAAATCTCCTGATTCCCTGACCCAGCATTCGTTACCCTAGGCATGATGTCTTCCAGCTTCATAAGCATTATCTTAACTTTCTGAAGGCAACATAATTACTTCTAGTGGCTCTGTAACCAATTTCTTTTTTTGCCATATTCCTTAAATAAATAGTAGTACTCATGAAGGAATTGCTTGTCATGCTTTTGGATCTTCTGTAGAAATGGAAAACAAGGCTAATTTTTTTATTTGCAAAACATATGTATGGGTAATTCTTCAACATTAACCCTTACAAAGCTTTCTGTTACAAATTTTTCCCCTCTACTCCCCACCACTCCCCTAGATGGCAGGATATCCACTACATGTTAATTATGTTAAAATAATTGACAAATCGAATGTATGTATACATATTTCCACACTTATCATTGTTGTGCAAGAAAAATCGCATCTACAAGAAAGAAAAATCAAATAAAGGAAGCACAATGGAAGCAAACATCAATGGAGAGCATGAAAATGTTATGTTGTGGTCCACATTTCACATCCCTCTCTCTAGGTGTATATGGCTTTCTTCAGTGAACAATTGGAAGTGGTTTGAAACATTTCATTGTTGAAGAGAGCCATGTCCATCAGAACTGATCATCATATAGTATTGTTAAAACAAGGCTATTTTAAAAAAATATATAACAATTGTAAACAATTTTGCTTATTCCCAAAGGAAACTCCAGATGTTAAAGAACAGTCAAAAATCGAAGTTTATTTTAATTAAACTGGATTCATTAAATGTCTACTATGTGAAAAGCATTATGATACATTCTAGAAGGAATATAAAATTTGGAAAAGATTCTATCATGTAACTTTTTAATTAGTTCATATTACCATGGTTAGGCCTCATTGAGCTTTTAAAGTTTTATAGAATTATATAATTTGGACTAAAATAAATAAGCATTTTTCTTGAAAAGTCATTCATAATTATCAGAAAGACTTTATGGATCATAGAACCCCAACGGACCCAAGAGTTTACGTAGTTCAATGGCCTCATCTTCTCAACTGTAAAATGTATGCCCATTATGTATTTCATAGCTGTATTTCATTATTTATATATTTAAGATGCAACTTTTTGAAATCTTAATGTGTATCAATTTATTTTAATCGTAGCCAAACAGATTATGAAATAGAGGTCTAAAAATTCAAAATACATTCAATTCTATATCTATTAAGGGGAGAATATTTGTACTTTATAAAAGTGATAGTGGGTTACCATCTGCATTATTAGAAAGAGTTTTCATATCAATAAGATAATGGATTCCTTTCAGTATTAAAGCATTGAAATGGAATGAGATCAATTTAGTTGATCCTTATATCCTTTTTCTTTTCTTTTTTTTAACAATAACTTTTTTATTTTCAAAATACATGCAAAGATAATTTTCAACATTCATTATTGCAAAACCTTGTGTTCCAAACTTCCTCATATCCTTTATGAGTAAATAGCTTAGCTGACCAAACTCCTTATAGCTCCAAGAATGACACAGAGAAAGTAATAGCAAGGATTCAAAGGCATATATAACTAGAAAGTCATCTTGGACTGAGCTAAACAGAGGACTCCTGTTTTGTGGCCTGATTGTACTTCTCAAGTGTCCTTGATTTTGATTTATTTTTTTGACTTTTATTTGTTTATGCTTATTTTTACTTCTTTGGAGATAGGTCTCACTGCTATGTTTGACAAATGTTGGAATTGAAAACTGGGTCTTTGATATTTTGAGAAACTTAGTAAAAGTGCTTTGCAATTTACCTAAAGTAATCTAGCCCATTCTCTTCTTTCTTTTGAACTCAGAGGGGTAAAGGAAAGGCACAAGGGTAGGTGTTGGCAGCTATATAAATGTTGACAAAGTTTGAGGGAGTTGAGAAGTAAAGGTACTCAGATAAAGGAAAGGAAAGGGAAGGGAAGGGAAAAGAAAAGAAAAGAAAGGAAAGGTGAAAAAGGAAAGGAAAGAAACTAGTTATAATAGGGGGCTTACATTATTGTGGAAATTTGAACTATGAAATCTTAGAAAGGTAAGATGATTTCCTATAGCTATGAAAAAGACTTTAGTCTTAGTAGAAGAATCTTTGAGTTTCTTGGAAAAGAAAATCTAGTATGGAGAAGGTGCTATCCCATCAAGCAGATCTTGCTTGATGCTCCCATTTCCCAAATTAACTTGAAAATCCAAGAGTTCTGGATCTGGAGAACTGAGGAGGTGCTATTAGTAAGTGAGGTAGTAGTAGTCTTATGATCCTAGTTATCCTCACCAGAGAAATCAAAATAGAGCAGCTGGAATGCCTCATCTACTAAAAGGCATTTAAAAATCATTTAGTGCCAAATGATTAAAAACCATGAAGCAACTGCTTTAAAACATTTTAAAGGATTACAATAAATTATTTATAATTAAAAAATGTTAAAGGAAACAGGTTGTAGGTGATAAAACTTCTCCTGGGCTCACAGGAGCATAACTACAGAAGAGCTTTTCCTGATTCAACTCTGGAGGAAACTTCAGGTCATCTCTAGTTCAATGTCTTCCAAGATTTAGAGAGATTAAGTGACTCAAGAACAAGATATAAACCCTGGCCCTCAGACTCTCTAACCAAATGCATAAACACTTTGAGAACAAGGGCTCAATCATAGATCAAGAACTTGAAGGAACTTCACATCATTTGTTTCAAACATCTTATTCTTCAAGTGAGGAAACTTGGGCCAAGAGAAGGTAAATTACTTTCCCAACTAATAGCTACAGAGCTAGGATTCAGAACAAAGCCGCAGACTCCAAATTCATCCTTTTCTCCCGTGTACCACAATGTGCTTCAAGATGTAGCAGAGGGGTAGCATGACGTGATGGGGAAAGCCATCTGACTAGGAGTCAGAAAACTTGACTTTAAGTCTTTGGTTTGCAACAAATTAGCTATGGCTTTGGGCAAGTCATTAATTTTTCTGTATTTTGTTATCCACATCTCTAAAATGATGGGGGACTAGTTAAATGACATTCATGGTTCATTCTAGGTATAAAAATGCCTATACAGTCAATTAGCAAGCATACATTTTTCCCCTTTTTATTGTCATATTTTTTCTTTTTATTGATCTTTTAAAAAATACACATTTTGCTTTTTTAATTAAACCTTTTTATTTTCAAAACATAGATAATTTTCAACATTCACTCTTGCAAGACCTTGTGTTCCATTTTTTCCCTTCTTTTCCTCCACCCCATCCCTTAGATGGCAAGTAATCCAATATATGTTAAACATGTCTACTTCTTCTATACATAATTCCACAATTATCATGCTGCACAAAAAAAATCAGATCAAAAAAGAAAAAAATGACAAAGAAACCAAAATGCAAGCAAACAAAAAATAAAAATACTATATTGTGATCCATACTCAATCCCCAAAGTCCTCTCTCTGAGTGCAGATGGTTGTCTTCAACACAAGATGGCTTCAACCATCTCATTGCTGAAAAGAGCCATGTCCATCAGAATTGATCTTCATATAATCTTGTTGTTGTCATGTAAAATGATCTCCTGGTTCTGCTCATTTCACTTAGCAGGTTCACTCATTTCACTAATCCATGTAAGTCTCCCCAGGCCTTTCTTCAGTCATCCTGCTGATTGTTTATTATAGAATAATAATATTCCATAACATTCATATGCCATAACTTATTCAGCCATTCTCCAACTGATGGACATCCACTTAGTTTCCAGTTTCTTGCCACTACAAATGGAAGGAGACTCGAGAGTAATAGGAAAGTTAAGAAAAGAGGAGGATTTGGGGGTGAAAAATAATGAGTTCTGCTTTGGACATTTTGAATTTGAAATGTCCAAAAGGTAGTAGGTGATTTAAGATGAACTCAGGAAAGAGGTTGGGGTTAGATAATTATGCCTGAGAATCATCTGCAGAGAGAGATGACAATTGAACCCAAGTGAGCTGATGCAATCACCAAATGGTCTAGAGGGAGAAATGAAAAACAGCTAGATAACAGGCCTGTGGTACACGCATAGTTGGTGAGCACAACATGATTTGGAAAAAGATCAATCAAAGGAGGCTGGGAAGGGGTAGTCAGAGAAGTAGAAGGAGAACCAGGTGAAAGTAATGTCACAAAATCCCAGAGAGAAGAGAGTTATAAGAGATAAATAGAAATCAAGGATGATTGAAACATTTCAAATTTCAAACAGGTTGTTGTTATTCCTTCAGAGTCTTGTACTTTTCATGAAATATTTGAGGATGGAGGCTGATATTTTTTCTTTGGTACAATGACTTTAGCCAGTTTCAATTTGAGATACATTTTAATGTGGATTGTACCTTTTCCTTCAGTTATATTGATTTATTTTATTGAAAGGTAAACTTTGGCAATGATTTACATTCCAATTAGTATGTGCTTAGACATGTGCTGAGTACAATTTTAGAACTCTTTGGGACCCCCTCAGTTTTAATTTGTTATCCAGTTTTCAGAAGTTCATTTAATTTACTAGTTATTTTGATATATAGACCAAGTCAGAAAAACAGTTAACTCTCAGTGGGAAGACAATAATCCTTTGTGCATATTCAAGTAAAAATGGAATTCTTATGTAAACAAATATTTTGAATATTGCTCTTGTATTGTCATAAAGAATTTGGCAGCATTTTGGATATCCATTGATGGTTCCAAATAGTACATGGCTACTGTATCTTTAGAAAATGTTAAGAATGAATGGCTCACTGTTCTGTAAGTGTTGTCCTTTTTATTTTTATATTTTAAGTTTTATTGATGACTTTTGTTTCATATCACAGTCATTTCTGTATATAGCATTCCTGTTGGGCCCTCCTAAAGAAAAAAATTAAAGTCAAGTTAACCCACAGTGTCCTTGTTTGACAGTAGGAAATGAGTGTTACCTGTGGTCTCCCACATCTCCAAGGACAGAGGTACATTTCCTCCTTACTGGGTGTAAGACTGATTATTATCATTATATGATGTTCAAAATTACTTTTAGGATTTTAGTGTTCTTTTTGTTTTGTGCTATTTAGAGATCAGCTGGACTGTGTAGAGCTTTTCTCTATATCTCTGGTGTTTAGCACATAGTAGACACTTATTACAAGTTTGTTGACCTCGGGCAAACCACTTGACCCCTTTCAGTCTTAGTTTTTTGGTGAAATTAGGATATTAGTTACACCAATCCCATATAGTTATTGGAAGGGTCAAATCAAATTTCATATATATGTATGTATATATGTATTATATGTAGTTATGTAGTTATGGACTGGATTTAAAACAGGCTGGTCCTCTGGTAGTTTAAGCCTTCTGAACACAGGTCTTTTATTTCAATAATTGACAAAAGGAGATTTCTTCAGTTATAGTTGAGAAAAAATATAGGCAGAATTGGATTCCTTGTCTCCATCTTTAATTAGTAGGGCAAAATGTGAATTTGATCAATCTCTGGATATCTGCCAAATCAGAAAGGCTCCAACTCTACAGTGGGCTAGCCTTTTTATTATTTTGGGACACCAGGGGACTTCCTGATGCTTTGAAATAAGGGAGATAAGTCCTTCTCACTTGCATATTCTTATCTACTGCCTGCATACTTGCCTGAAATCCCCTATGAGATCATTGCAGGAACTGAGGGAACAGCAGGTAATAGAAGGTAAAGATGAGTTCTGTGAAGCCCATCTATTCCTCCTTCCTTCTTCCCATCAGAGAAGAGTGGGTAGGAACTCTTTGTTTTATCTTCATCAGAGATTAAAATATGAATAACCAATACATAAAATGTATCATGGGATATTTTATTAATTTTAAAATGATTCCCCTATTGTATACTTATAATAACTCTATTTGAGCTCAATAAATGGATTTTAAGCTAATATGTTTTCAGTCCTTTCATTAAAATCCTGCCCCAAAGCCATGTTAGGGCATGAATCTAATTTGTCAAATGCTGTGCCAAGAGATTTCATATTATGGTAAGTCTTGTCAAAGACTTCAAGCTAGACTCAGTGATAATGCTTGTTTTTTGGTTGAGGACCAACTTAATTCAAAGAGGATCGTCCAAAGCTTAGCCACTAAATGATGGTCATAGCTCATGAATAAGATTTAGTGTGGTGTTAGAGGTCATGATCCATGTTGATTGGAAACCAAATAGAGTTGGTTGAATCATTTTATTAAGTCAAAACAAAATTCATAGACTCAAGAGTTGTGTGGACCTGAGAAGTCATCTAATCCATAGCAGTCATGTTCAAATTAATTCTCATGTTTTGTTCTCCTCTAAAGGATCATAACTTCTAACCAAAAAGCAGGTTAATTATTCATAGTCATAGTAATTTCTTTTTCTGTCTGGATCTGAATGAGGAATCCTGATCTTTGAATCCTACTTGTTCTTCACTTTCATTTATGATCTACATTGTTTTGATCTATTTCGTAGATGAAACGTTTAAACTCTCAGGCTCAGTTTTCTTATCTACCGAATCAGCATAATAACAGTATGTACTTCTCAGGGTTGTTCAAGGATCAAGTGGGATACCATGTATACTGTGCTTTGCTAATCTTGAAGCAATATATAAATGTTACCTGTAATGATGATTATGATGATGATTTTAGCAACTGTTATAATTCCCTCTGGTTTACTCCCTAAACCTTTTCCCACAATATCTCTTCCTATTTTTTTCCACTTTAAAGATTTCAGTTTTACCAGCATCATTTTCATTTTCAGAAATTTTCTACAGATAAGTTGCTTGTTTCTTATCTAAGTGAGATTGAGGCTATCATTCCTGTTTTTCATTACCTTTTCATATCAAAGTTTCTCTGTGTCTTTATCCATTCATTCCTCATTTATTCTTCTAGAGGAAGAAATATTTCTCTTTACCAATACTAATCCTTCTTCCTCTCTCCCTTCTTCCCTCCAGAGAGAGATGAGATGCCCTTTAGGTAACTTTTAATATGATCAAATTGTTTCTGCTTACATATTCTGCATAAAAATAGACAAATTTAAAGAATTGAAATTATTAATGCTCATGGGTAAATGTGTTTTGAAAAACTAATTTGTCTTAAAGCATTTTAAAAGCCATTCATATAAATTCGTTCTGTAGATTGACAAGACTTTTGGTATGTGTTTTGATAAGTTTTTTCATTTTCTATTTTTGTATAACATTTAATAAACTTATTTATGCAACAGATTGTTGCAACAAAAATATCTGATGTTCATTTTTACTTCATCCATTTGTTGAACATTCTACATACTTAGATTTTGTGTTTTTTGTTTTTTCATGAAACTTGTAATTTCATTGGCATAGATAATTTTCATTGAAGAAATCCCTCTACTAATATGAATTGGCATCTGTTTAGCAATTTAGAAACTTAGAGTATTGTTTGGCAAAGAAATTGGAGTGTTTACCATTTTCTTCTCCAGCTCATTTTATAAATGAGGAACTGAGGCAAACAGGGTAAAGTGACTTGCCTAGGATCACACAGCTAGTAAATTCTGAGGTTGGCTTTGAACTCTGGTCCTTTAGGACCTAGCTACTACCAGACACTTTACTAAAATCTATGTATATCTTTTCCATCACATTCTCCCTATCTAACTATCAGAGACCCAGAGAATGAGAAGGGCACCCGAGCCTAGGGGTAGAGGAGAGCAGAAGTCTAGGATGAGAAAAAGGAATAGGCCCTAGACTGTATACTGAAGTAAGGACAAGTTTACAAACAAGCAGCAGCTGTGAGGCTCAGTTCCACGAGTAGCCCAGACTGGGCTGATCACTAATCCTAACTTTTTTTGCAAAGTAATTGGAATCATACAGTTAATGAGTTAAGAATCTGAGGTCAAATTTGAACTCAAGGCTTCCCCACTCCAGGTGCTCTATCCACTATGCCATCTAGCTGCCCCACTAACCCTGTTTTTAAAAAAGAAAATGAGGGTAGCTTGTAATGATTTGTTTTTGATGGATTCATGCTTTCTTGTCACTATCACCAGTCATGGATACCAGTTAGCTATGTTTTACTTCCGGCTGAGCTATCACTTTTGTGATTGAATTGACGAACTTTGATTCATTTCAATATTTACTGTTTTAGGATTTGTCTCACACATTTATGAAATAATGTGCTATTTTAGTTCTAAGAAGAGTCTGAAGCTGTAAGTATGTCTGTTATAATAAAGATAGCAAGAATAACATACACAATGTGAGAAGTATAAAAATGAAAAAATATATGTCTAATTTACTGAGATCATTACTGACATTGACACAAAGCTTACATTAAATAACTGATTAAAATGTGTTTTTGCTGTTGTATAGAACTTGACACATAAAGATGGACGCATTGAGCAATGGTATTACAGATACTTGTGTGCCTTTTTCTCATCTGTGGTATGTGTAAAACGAATAGGAGGCTAACAAGTAACCTTGTTGCATGGACTATACTAGGACATTTTTTGCCCTATATAGAAAATTGCCTGCAAATAGCTCAAGGACATCGTTATGCTTGTTGCTGTCAGATTTCTTAAAGCTAGGAAAAGTTACTGGTTAGGTACAAAGAAATAAGAATGTGTTTGCCATTTAAATATAGGGTTCAAGTAAGTAATTGTTAGGCAGAGCAATGGTTTTTCTTTTTATGCCAGAAAAAAAGTACTCTATCATATTACTATGTATTTATTTGATTTGGTCACTCAGCTGTTGATATGTATGAAAGTACAATTCTTTTCATATCCATTCTTTCTTTCTCTATCTTTTGTTTTAAATAAGTGTTTTTTTTTTTGATTTGTTTGTTTTCTAATTGGATCTTTGAGAGGAGAGATCTATTTTTTCCTGACAAAAGGAATTACTTTTGAATTTTATCATCACTTTTCTCTTTATTCAAGATAAATCAAAATTTATATATTTCTCTTGGATCTTTAGTGAAATAATATTTGATTTTGGAGTTGAATAGGAAGATAAAATGATAATCTGATGCACAGACCACTGACTAGACATAGTGCATGTGTTTCTGGAAGAAAAATCTCAGCCTGACCAGAAGCTAAACTGTGTGGCAAGGTAGAACTGTGGAAGGATTTTATGTGAAAGTTCATTGTCATTTACAGTCACAAAGACAGGTTCTTTCTACACCAAAATATTCTTAGAAGCATTTTTTTGGTTGTATCAGAAGAACTGGACATAAAATAGATATCCATTGATTGGGGAATGGCTAAACAAATCGTAATACAATGAATGGGATGGGATGTTACTGTTCTGTAAGAAACGACAGATGTGAAGAATTTGAGTAGTGTGAGATGACTTAAATGAACTGATGCAGAGTAAGGAATATAGAACCAGAAAAACAATGTACATTGATTATTACAGTGTAAACAGAAAAAAACTTAAAACAGAAAGAAAAAATTGAACATCATATAATTATAATGACTGAGAAACTGGGTCATGAGAGGAATTGAGATCTTGTACCTTGATCCCTTCATTACACAGGTGGGGAGTTGTGGGTGTAGGATAATTCATACACTATTATACTAGGTCAATGCATTGGTTAATTTTGCTGAAGTGTATTATGAGGAATAACTTACTGGGTAGATAACAGGAGAAGTATGCAAAAATGAACATGGTAAAGACAAAAGACAACAATAAAAAGATAAATAGCAATGAAAACCTGTTGGGATGGTGTTTTGAAAACTGAAATATTGTGTTTCCATGCCTAAGTGTTGCTTTGCTCATCTAGTGTGTATATATATATATATATTTCTTACTGTCCTTTCAAACCTTTATGTGTGGGGACCAGTGCATCTGGATTACAGCTGTGGCAGGCTCTATGTATATACTATGTAGAGCTTTTTGTAGCCTGATGTGTTGGGTGGCATTTTGGCCTATGGCCAGATTTTTGTTCTTTATGGCTGAATTATCTAAGTGGCTAGAACAAAGATGAAGAATCATGTGAAGCTGAACCAAGGAAAGCTTGAACTCTGCAATTCAGCTTTTATCTCAGGGTGAGAGTCTTCACAGACACCAGAGATTCAGTTATTTTTCAAGGCAAAAAGGATCAGTTTGAAGTCCAGCATTCTATTAGTAGACTTAAAAGTACTTATTGAGTTCTAAAATCTCCCTGTTCCATAAACTACTTAATCAATCTCATATTCTTTTGGTCTGTACTGTATTCATTGACTATTATAGAAAATAAATAATTAAAGAATAGAAGTAAATGTCATATCTGTTCTAAGAGGATGAAAATATATTTTAGTATTTTTGTAAGAAATCCAGAACTCTATGATAGCCAATAGGAATAAAATAACATGTATAGATACTTAAATGCATTGAGGAGTTTACAAGGAAGTGGTTTCTTGGAAATATGTACGTGTGTGTGTTGTGTTGGTTGTGAAAAGGTTGTCTTTTTATTACTCATTTTTTTCTTTTGTTGGAAGGTAGTGAAGTTGCTGTCTTTTTACCATTTTGAATAATTTATGGCTCATGTGAGATGAACTGAATTCTAAACTGCTGTTATATTTAGGTTTTCAGGGTTGGGATCTTGTGGATTTGCTTTTATAAGTAGAGTTAAGCCTATATATAGCAACCCTCTCAAATTAGTTGTGGTTTAAATCTATGTCTATATATAAAAAGAAAGCAATTACTATGTTTTGAAAGTCTAGCTATATAAAGTAAATGATTCAAGAAAGCCAAGTCAGAATTTCAATTTCCTGAGCAAATGTCCACCACTTCTTCCTGCAGATGAAGACTTGGGAATTCAACTGTTTTCACTTAGAACAATAGAGATTTTTGAGATTCTCTCGTCCAATTTAGTCATTTTGTAGATAGTGACCTGAAGCCCAGAGGGAGGATAAATGATTTGCTGATGGTTACATGGCTAGTAAATTGCTTTTGTTCGTTTTATTTATGCTAGAGAACTACTAGGACCTCCCCCCCCATTTTATTATAGTAGTTTTCATTTAGCAGAGCTTTGATTGCTGAAGTTAATTTATTAGTTCTTATTAATTTGACAACTATGTTTGGGTGTCTGTGTTTAACTAGAATACTTATTTGGAAAATAAACTTCCACTATTTTCCCTCTCCTCCCCCCTACTTTGTTCTTTCTTAAAAAAAAAAATCAGTGGTTTCTTAAAGGAGCCAGAATGTTTTGCTAATGAGCTACCAGATGGGTCTGCCTGGTTGGATGTGAATTATATCCTACAGTTCTGAGGACTTGGAACATCAGGGAATAGTATATACATTCTTTAGTAATCCCTTCACAGAATATAATAGGCTTCCTTTAGCTTTTATGCTTAGAATGGTCCTGCACTCTCTGCTGGAGCTCTCATAATGATAGACTGAGTTTCTGGATTGGAACACACAACATTAAATATCTGAATATTACTCTCCTTAGGTATAAATGTTACTTGCTTTGTTCAAGTAACTCTGCAAAAGAGAAAGTCTGCTTCTAGAATAAATTTTTTCACACTATGTATCACTGATACATTTTAAAAATATACATAATTTCAAAAGACATGGTATTCTTTACTTTTTATTCCACAGAAATAATTGTGACATCATTGTGATTCTATTCTTATTTCTATGTTCCAGTGCAGTTAGGTAGCATAGTGAATGGAACCGGAACTGGATCAATATTCAAATTATGACTCCAGTGCTTACTCACTGTATGATCTTGGGCAGATCACTTAACTGGTTTTTCCATTTATGCTAAATGCCATGGATACAAATAGAAAAAGTGACCTGATATCTGATTTCAAACAGCTTTTACTGGCTGGAAAAGACAACACATTGAAGAAAGTTTGTCTGTGGGGCAGATGGAAAGGCCTGTAAGTCCTAAAAGTGCTCAAGTGGGGCCAATGGCAAAACCTAGGGTCCTTAGGTTACTTCACTAAATCAGATAACAGTGCCAGGAATCTGTAAGATAGGGCCAATGGTAAGGCCTGGAAGATACAAAAAGCAAAAAAGAATCTGCTAATCAGACTCATAATTCCATATATTTATATACAGATGCTTAGAGAATGGAGTAATCAGCAAGATGGATGCAAAGGTATAAATTTGAATTAGGAATCACTGAGATTTGATGAAATGTAGGCTCTGTGACTAGAAGATGGCACTAGGGGTATATATCTTTTGGGAATAATAATTGTCTAGCATTAAAAAATACACATATGTATGTGTATAAATGTATGTGAGTATATATACACATATACATACATGCATACTATGCTTATTCATTGATTGTCATTCAGTCATGTCTGACTCTTCATAATCCACTTGGAGTTTTCTTGGCAAAAATACTGGAGTGTTTTGCCATTTCCTTCTTCAGTTCATTTTAGATGAGGAAACTGAGGTAAGCAGGGTTAAATGACTTGCCCAGGGTTACACAGCTAGGGAATATCTGAGGTCAAATTTGAACTCTGGCCTTCCAGACTCCAGATTGGGTATTCTATCCATTGTGCCATCTAGGTGCCATATATGTGTATACATGCATGCATTCATGTGCTCCAACCTGCTTTCTCTCCTTTGACTCCTGGATTTCCTCATAAGTATTTCTTCACACACATATACAAATAAATACACATAAATAATATTTACATGTAATATGCAATAATATTACATAATGGTATCACATAATTACTTTTTAATAACATATTTCCTCATGAGTATTCTTCTTTATATTTATATACACAAAGAAGAATACTCATAAGGAAATATAATTATTTCTTTTTTATAAATAAATATTATATTGAGAAGAAATATTTTTGAGGAAATCCAGGAATCAGAGAGGAAGAAACATACTGGAATGCATGAATAGAAAGATATATGGAAGCAATAATATCATGAGAATATACAATAGACTATTTGTGTAGAAAAAAGGAAACAGATAAGTTTGTTAAAGAGATCAGGACCTGGGATAGAACTATGATGTGGTAGTGGTAGTAGCCATCAATTATCCATCTGGAACATCTGCTGGAACACTCTCTTTGTTAAAAATAGAGCAGAGAGCTCTTAGTATTTTTAATGATAATTTCATCTTTCATTTTACAGGTGAGGAAACTTAGGTAAATAAGCTTGAGTGATCTCTTCAATGTTATACAAGTAATAAGCATCAAAAGTGAGAGCTGAATCCAGATTCTTAGACCCTAGATCATTGCAAATTCCAGTGTACCATGTTGTTTCCTTTTTGTTGTTGTTGCATAAAATCTATGTTATTCATCTAGAACAAGTCATCCTAGCTTTTCCCTTCCTATAAAAAATCCTTCTTATAAAGTCTTTTTACTGTGAAAATTCAAGTTTAATCAAATCATTTATTTTGTACCTTTGAATTAATCCTTCAACTAGTATATGGGATGTGTGGCATTGGGAAAATCAGTAATGACTTTTCGATTCTAGTGTCTCATTATTAAGATGAGGAAAATGAACATAATGATTCAAGTTCTTACCAGCTCTAAAATCCTACAAATCCTTGAAACTAAGAACATAATTTTAGCAGGTCAATTATCTTGGTTATTTTAACAACTAGTTACTTGCTGCATTATATTAACTTACCTATTAGCTACATATAAGATTTATAATAGAATTTTATATAATCAACTCTCACAATATAATTTTAAAGATTTTTTTTTATATTCTAGAGCCTTATCAGCATTTTAAGATTGTTTTCTAAGTCTCAAGTGTGAAGACTGGCACAAACATAAAAACCGGTTACAAGTTAAGTTAACAAAGTAAAAGATGTTACTGGTTTTGTCAACTTTCTGGTCTTAAAATCCAAAAACATATGGCTATTGACTGTGGTTACATAGATTATAAATCACTCATTTTCCACAAATTTAAATTGATAGTTTGAAAAATCCAGCCAGCATAGCAACATATTTTTCTGTTCATTAGCAATTCATCTTAAGTTCTTTTCAATGACCTCAGTGCTTCATTAAGTTTTTAGAAGATGGTGGTATTATTCTGTTGGGGAAATCTTTCTGCTTGACTCTCCAGCCTTACCATATGAAAGAAAAAGCTTCCATGTAATATAGAATGGATTGTACCAGAAGAAAGTTCAGTGTTGCATGGCTAAGAACAAGAAAAGAGAATACAGAATCATACCCTAAAGTGGAAACAACCTTTGGAACTAATTTAATTCAATTCTTTTTCCTCTATTTTGAACATCTCTCTGTGTTAGAAAGCTATTCCTTATTCCTTTATTTAAACATTATCTCCACTTTTGTTATGTCAAGTCCAAGAGAATATATGCAATCATCAAGTTTTGAAGAAAGCAATAAAAGATCATTTATTTGCTTAGAATTAAAGGATTCTAGAACTTGAAAAGATAAAGGAAGAATAGCAATTCTAAAACTTAAATCTATTTGGTATTGGATTAAAAAATAGAGAAGTAGATCACTGGCAGAGACTGACACAGAAGAATAAGAAATAATTAAACTTTGTGAAATGTTCGGTAGCCAGTAAGTCAACAAGCTTTTATTAAGTGCCTATTTGTGTCAAGATACTTTTAGTGCCAGGTATACAAAGAAAGGAAGAAAGTGGTTCCTGCTTTCAGGCATCTCACAGTTCAAGGTGGAGGGACTAGGTACAAACTGAATATATTTGGGGTAAATTGGAGATAATATCCAGGTTAGGAGACAGGATATTATCCAGACAAATAGATCTGAGAATCATAGAGATTATAAATAATTACCAAATGAAAAAGTATGGAGGGTTTGATCTGGATAAATATCCAGCAAAGGAGACTGAGCAAGTTCAGGCAAGTAAAAGAATCCGGAGAGGGTAGAGCCTGAAAACATAAAGAGAAGAGGGTTATTGAGAGGCCAGTTCAGGTCATTAAGAATAAAGACTGAGAAAATGTCATCAGATTTTGACAAATAAAATATCATTGTATAATTCTGGTGAAAGAAGTTTCTGTTGAATGATGAGATTAGAAACCAGGCTGAAAGTATGAAGTCTGAGTTTAGGTGAGAGAGGGGAAAGGAATTAGAATCTCCCATTTTAGATAACATTATCAAGAAATTTAGCCACAAAAGGGAGAAGAGATAGCGGTTTATAGCCTGCAGGATTGTATGGCTCAAGAAAATTTTTTTTTGAGAATGGATGAAACAAGTAGGCAGTAAGGAAACAGCCAGTAGGCAGAGATACAAGAATAGCAGAGAGAAGTTTTAAGATTAGTGAGACAATGAAGATGATAGAAATAATCTGCAGGAGATGAGTTGGAATAGTTATTTGTGCATATAGAGGGGTTTGCCTATACCAGGAGAAGAACTATCTCTTCATGTCACAGGGATGAAGGAGAAAAAATGGCTGAAGGCATCTGAGTGATTTGAAAAGAGGAAGAAATAAAAGGAGTGTTTTTCAGCAAAAGGCTTCAATTTTCTCAATGAAAAGTGAAGCCAAGTTCTCAACTGGAGGATGGCCAGAAGGGAAGCTTTGAGAGTTATAAGGAGACATGAGAAGATTTGGAAGAAGCATTTATATTGAGTGGGATAGTGAGTCAATCAGGAAAATGTAAAAAGGATTGTTTTAGTAGAGTGAGAGTCCAGTTGAGGTTATGTAACACAAATTTGTAGTGGATTCATTGGGTGAAATTTTGTGATTTTTTTCTCCATTTTAGTTCAACAACAATTGGGAGCAGTGAAGCATAAATCTAAGGCTAAAGCTTGGTAAGTTGAGATTGCTGATAAGATATAGGGACTAGAGATTCAAGGGAAGTGGACAGTATATGAAAAAGTATGGAGAGTTTGATCTGGATAAATATCTAGCAAAGGAAACTGAGGCAAGTAGAAGAATCAAGGGAGGGTAGAGCCCAAAAAACATAGAGAAGATGGTTATTGAATTAATTCAGCAAAGTGGTCAAGTTGAGGAAGGAAGGAGGGTATAGCCAGTGCAGTAGAAAGAACTGAGGTCTCAAGGGAATGGAAATTGTGTTGAAAATGAAGATCAGGTTTTGGGGATACAGGGCAGAAGGACAGGTGGAATGAAGCAGATTGTTACTAGATAAAGGAATATCAGAATTCATGAATGTGAGTGATAGCAAGATTAAAGATGTGAGCTTCTCTTTATGTAAACTGCATTACAGGGAAGGAAATGGAAAATAATTCAGTTGAGGATCAGAAGTTTAAAATGTTTGAGAAAATATCAATATGTATGTTGAAGTTCCTTAAATGAGAATAGGAGCTGGGAGAGAAGAGAAAGCTTGCGAACCGCCCACTGAACTCATTAAAAAAGGTGGGGAGGAAGTGTCTGGGAGGTCTGAATACAACTATTAGAATTTGATTGGGTGGTAGATATAAGTTGTATGAACCCCAAAGGAGTAGAGGCTACTGAGTAATTAATGATGGTAGGAGGAGAGCCTGGAAATGGCAACCAAGAGAAGTAGCATTCATCTCTAATATTTTGACCAGTGAGTCAGGGGAATGAGTGAAAATGCAGCTGGAGTAGAAAGGAAGGCTGTGTTGTTGGAAGGGAATGAGGTTGCAATGTAAGCCAGAAGACAGAAGGAGTGAAAAAGGAAATTGTTTAAAATGAAAGCTAGTTTGTTACCCGTGGAACACACATTCCAGAGAGCACAGTGGAAAATGCAATTATCTATATGATAAAAATTGTTGGGAAAATTGGAAAACAGTCTGGAAATGTTAAGTTTAGACTGTGAGCTTACATTATATGCCACAATAAACTTAAAATGGACGAGGCACCTGAATGCTAAAGATAATACAACAATTTTATTTTTGGGTAGTTAGGTGACACAATGAGTGAAGTACGAGGGTGTTATCAGGAAGACTTGAATTCAAGTCTGGGCTTAGACACTGATCCTGGACAAGTCATTTAAACTGTATTAGCCTCAGTTTCCTCATCTGTAAAATAGCACCTGCTTCCTGGATTGTTGGGAGGATCAAGTGAGATAATATTTGTAAAGCACTTAGCACAGTGCCTGGCACATAATAAGCTCTATATACATGGAGGTAACTTCTAGGTCTCTAATTTCTTAGTTAAGTAATATAGATGATGACAAAAGATTATATATTTACAGTTATATAAAACAGAAAAATTGTTTGTATGAACATAATGTATGCAGCTAAGATGAGAAGGGAACTATTGACTGGGAGAAATTTTTGTATGAGACATGGGTCTGATATATGTAACTTGGGCCTAGAGTCAGAAAGACTCATGTTCCTGAGTTCAATCTGGTCTTAGACACTTACTATGTGGCCCTGGGCAAGTCACTTATCCCTGTTTGCCTCCATTTCCTCATGTGTAAGATGGGCTAGAGAAGGAAATATTAAATCACTCCAGTATTTTTGCTAAGAAAACCTCAAAAAAGGTCACAAATAGTGACACAATTGAAAAATATCTGAACAATAAAAAGAGAAATATGTGAAACCAAAAGCCTTTTCCCTCCACAGAAGTTGTCAAAGGATTTGAATAGTTCTCAAATGAAGAATGTTCCAGATCACTTAAAATAATAGAAAGAGAAATTGAAATAAATTTGATGTTTCATCTTATAGAAAATTGGTGAAAGATGAAAAAAATTGGGAATAGTCAGTTTTGGAGGAGTCATGGAAAAATGTATTCATTCATGAATTGTTGTTAGAGCTATGAACTGGTCCAATAACTCTGGAAAACCACTTAGAAGTATGCAAATGAAGTGACTACAATGTCTAGGTACAGAGCCCCAAAGGGGAAGGCTTGGCCAGTGATTAAAATAAAGACCCCATTTCACCTAAAAAATAATTATATCAGGGTTCCTTGTAGTAGCAGAGAACTGGGGGGAAATGCCCACTGATTGAAGAATGGCTAAACCAAAAGAAATACAGGAATGTAAAGGAAATATTACTTTGTTGTAAGAAATGATGCATGTGTTGAATACAGAGAAGTATGATAAGAGTTATAGAACTGATGGAAAGTAAGATAAGTTGAACCAGAAAAAAACAGTATGTACAAAGACTATAACAACGTAAATGGAATGAAAATGAACAACAAAATAATTAAAACTAAACACTGTTCAATCCAAAAAAGACATATGAGAAGCTAATCCCTCTCTTCTTTGTTGCACACATTCCTCATCACTGAGTAGAATACTGTTTAGAAGTGGAATACTGTTTTGAATCTGAGTGTAGGATATTGCATTTTTGATACTGATAATGTTGATTATCAAATAACAATACCTTTATTCAGTTATAAAGGCTTATTCTTTGCATATGGGAACATAGAAAGATATGGTAGAAATATATAGTTCTGTATATCAATGAAATCAAAGATTTGCTCCAAAGTGAAAACTATTTTAAAGAGCTGTTATCAATAAAAATATATTTTGTGACCAAAGTAGCATTGATTTCTTTCTAAATGTCTGGTGAAGAAGGTAATTCTGTTTTTAGATGGAATAACCTAATTGATTTTGCTTAAATATTTAATTATCAAGTTTTCTGATTAATATTTTTCTTGTGCAGGGCTATCATTATACATGTACGAACCTGTCTCCACCTCTGAGAACAAGCAATGAAAGTTTGGAGCAATTTAATCAGAACCCTGTTTGTGCCTCCCACTCAGTATGTGTGAGATATAGAAGAGATCACTTTATCTGCTAATTCAATTGCAGAACAAGGATACTTATGGTGGTCCTTTTCATGAGTGGTATTAACTACTAAAAATTAAAGCCTTGTCCACACAAATGAATTGGACACTTCAGGAAATTGCCAGGATCATTTAGGTGAAAAACTATAATTTGCAATCCTTGATGAACTCAGTGATTTTTATGGATCATTTTGATTCTGCAGCCAGTATAAGTAACTGAGCAACAGCTCATAGGATATGGAACTATGAAAACAGAAAATATTAATTTTTATAAATAATGTTTTATTATTTTCATCTCTAGGGTCAAGTAAACTGTTGCTCCGTAAAATTTCTAAATGATAGGATCAACCAGTCATTCAGATGATTTTTGCAAATCACACATACATTGGAGCTTTTGGCATGTTATCTTCAATAGATGTTAAGTACCAATCAGGTCAAACCGGTTTTGGATTTTTCCTTGTTTCCTGGTTTTCTCCTGCTCTTCCTTAATATTGGAAAGGCCACTTTTGGGTTCATTTGATTTTTGAATTTGAAATCTCATAGTTAGAAGAGGCCCCATAAGTCCAATATGTACCAGAAGAAGAATCCTTCATTATTATCAGGTAAATCTGATAATCGATCCTCTAAGCCTTTCCATGACTTCATTGTCTTCATTGTCAGGGTATCTTTATTCTCACTGGAGCCTAGGTTATGCTAATGTCAAGGTGAGCCATAAGAGCACTCTTTCTGGGCTTGGCTGTAGTCCATGTCAAACAAATTCAACTTCTTTGGTTATTTGCTCATTTGAAAATTATTAAGGTAGCTTTGATAACTCTTAGAAGGAAGAAGGGGTATGAAGCTAAAATTCTATTGCTAACATTTTCCCAAGGGAAGCTAATGCTTGCCTTTCTTACATACATATGTAAATACACTTTAAAACTTTCATAGCCATGGATTTTATGTGTAACTCCCCCTTAAATAACCCTTCTTAAAGAGATTCTAAATATCATTACTATACACTTAAGAGAGGGGGAATAGAACTTTACTGATTAAAGGTTAGTTAACCATCATCTTTGGAGCCTGTGGGAGGTCCTGACAAAAGACAGAGAAATCCTTTTTTGAAGAAGTTTGGAGAGTTAGCTATTCTAGAAGATGAAGAGTGTGAAAGATGAGAGAGCAGCTCTGTGAGAGATGGAAAGTTTACTGTGATGTCTGAAAGAAACTGAAGATACATTTGCGAGAGAGCTGAGTTTAAGATGTTCTCTGTGGAAATTTCCTGAGAGGTTTTGAGCATCATCCACCAGCATTGGACTGAGGTCTCAGTGTTTTGGAGGAATCTTCATTGGCCGTAATGGCCAGTAGGGGTGAATCTAGTTGTGACCACTCTCATAGCAGATACATTGTTGAGATATTTGTCCATGTCTTTTTTACCCTGTTACTGTTAATGAGTTATAGAGTTAGGAACACTGATACTTGTCATAAGCCTATGAGACTGGGATTTATCTGAGGGAGAAGAGGGAACTTTTCAGAAAAAAAGAAGTCTATTTTTTACAAATCTAGATGAGAGTTAAGAGTAAATTATCATGAAAATTTGCATTCTAAGTACTTTCTGAATAACTTTTTGAAGTTTCTCAAACCAGAGAAATCAAAGATCCATTTCCTATCAGAGAAGAGCTAAGTCTGTTATAGCTGATCATCACATAATGTTGCTGTTGATGTGTAGTATTTTCCACTACCAGTTTTCCATGGTAATGAATACAAAGGGATATTGTTGTACTTTTATACATAACAGATATGAAGAAGTCAGAGAAAGTTCGAAAGATTTAACTGATGCAGCATGAATTAAACAGAACCAGAATGATTATATATATAATTATAATAATATTAATGGGGGAGGGAATATCAAAAGGAAACTATGCTATACTTAATTGTCATAATTGTCAGAGATGAGCAGGCACTTTTTAGGTGGAGGAATATGGGGTAGGAGTTGTCAATACTGTTAGATTTAGACATTCTGTTAGTTGTTTTTTCTTGTTTTCTTTTGTTCAATGCTAAAGTACCTGTATGTGTGAGAGAGAGGTAAAAAGGGGGAGAGAAAGAGAGAAGAAGAAAGGTGGGAGAGAGTGACAGAAATGACTATGACATTTAAAAAGACATCAATAAAAGTTATTTTAAAAAACATTCATGATAACCTAAGTATATGAATATATGATAGGGGAAAGATCAAAATTATTTGCATGGTAGGGCAATGACTTAGCAAAATTTATATGCAATGACTTAGCAAAATTTATATGCGTAGTCATACATGGATAATGAGAAATTGATTATATTTTTCCAGATGGCATTTCTTCTATATTTGACATAGGATCATGGATCTAGTGCTGGTTAGTACCTTAGAGGTCATCTAGTCTAATCCCTTCATTTTGTAGATAAGGAAACTGAGTTCTAGGGACTTTATGAGACTTGTACAAGATCACACAAGTACCAAGTTGCAGGATAGGCTTTGTTATTTAAAAGAATAATGCTTATGTGCATATGATATTTCACAATTAAGAAACTGCTTTCTTGGTTAGATTGTCTAGAACCCCAGCTTAC
>JAJPUD010000467.1:634328-694344 GCA_023553655.1 Myrmecobius fasciatus | reverse complement strand
TTTTTTTTTTGCTTTTACTAAGTCAATTTATCTGTTCTCTCATGATTTCTTTCTTTCACCCTTTAATTAGATAATTGAAATTTTACCAATATAGGTATGTAGAAAATTGGACTCTTTGTTCTCAGTTTTCAAGTTAACACTTTATTTTTATTCTCTGTTAAGCTATCATTTCTCTATTGTCCTATTCTTTCTCCATGAAGCTGTTCTTAACAGAATGCTGGAGCTAGATGGGACCTTAAAAAGTCCTTCGGCTTCCCCTCTCATTTATTCAGAAGAGGCTATTGTAGCCTCCTGTAGCAGAAATGTATGGGAGAGAGGACAAAGAAACAGAGCTGGGCAGGAGCGAAGATCCAGGAAGGGTTGTGCCCTGGGGGCAGCCAGCAGGGTTCCCGTGTGTCATGGCGAGGCTCTGGCTCCTTCCAAGCAGTGAGGTTCTGGGCCGGGGAAGCCATTCTGAAGTCAGTGCAGATGATAGTCCAGAGTAAGAGTCGACAGGCGAGTCTGTGGGATTTTATGTTAATTCACTGTACTCAGTGGTCCCTGACCTGACTCCAGGGGTTTTATAATAGTGTACACCTTCATTTATCTTCAGCACAGCCAGGGCATTAAGGGAAACAGATTGAAGTAAAGTGAAGCTTGTTAAATCCCTTTTAA
Organism: Myrmecobius fasciatus; assembly: GCA_023553655.1. Lineage (NCBI taxonomy): Eukaryota > Metazoa > Chordata > Mammalia > Dasyuromorphia > Myrmecobiidae > Myrmecobius > Myrmecobius fasciatus. Next base: position 693,690 of record JAJPUD010000467.1, on the reverse strand, counting down.
CAAATGCCTTAAGAAGTCCTCATTTCTTCATCACCTGCTGAGTTGAAGCAATAGGTCATTGTTCCCACTCCGTGATCTTGGAGAGACTCGGGCTGGGGGATGGGATGAAGTTTCATTCTCACCACTTAGGAGAGAAAGCCTCTGAAGTGGCTTTCATCAGGGATGCAGGCCTACTTTGAGCTTTGGACCGATTTCTTTTTTTCTCTTTTTGCCCCAGCCCGAGTTCTTTTGTCTGTGTAACTTTGTGGATTTGCTCCAGAAACACCATTCTGCTTCTGGAGAGAAAATGGGCGCAGCTCCCTGCTGGGACCACCGAGTCAGGGCTGCAAGCAGCCAACTAACATACCTGTTTAAGCAACCAAATGAGATTTCTCTTTAAGTCTTCAAGACACAAACAGCAAAGCCCAGACCCTTCTGAAGCCTTTAAGCGTATTATAACAACTGTAGTACTCAAAAATTTTTTAGAAACCACATACACACTCTTCTCTGTGTGATAGTTTCATAGAAAGATTGACCAAACAAGCTGTAATTTTTCCTTCTCAAAGAGCGTGTTTATTGGTTTGTTTATAAGCTGTATGAATTCTAAGTCCTGGTACTTGCAGAGAGTTTTAAGGTCTTAAAAGACCTTCCCTCACTGCCCTGGGAGGCACTTCCCAGCTGGTACAAGCCATCATATTCCCATTTTGCCTGTGAGAAACTGCATTTTAGGTAAACAAAGTAACAGGCCACAGATTCTATGTAATTTTAGAGCCAGAATTGAGAACCAGTCTCTCGACTCCAAATCCAGGACTGCTCTACTATACTGCACTGCCTTGTCCAATATTTAGATGCAAGTACATATATCTGTAATTCATCTACACAAAAATGGTAAATACTCAAATCTCTTCCATAAGGAACCCCAGCTAGTGAATATGTTCATCATCATTTACATCATTGCATAAGCAGATCTGCTTAAAGAAATAGATAAATATTAAGCCAAAATAGAAATTAGTTTTCTATTCTTCTGGATTATCTGTGCTGGGACTTTAGCATCGCTTTTGGGAATTGATTCAGACATGTCCTTCATTATCATTAAATTATCAAAGATGACATGATTTACAGTGATTTTTAGGTAGAGCACATATGTGGCTGAAAAAACTATAATCCATGCCCCATAATATCTAGAAATCATTTGTCACTTCCTGGGTCTTGACCTCACTGAAAGATCAGATTTGTGGCTTGAACCATACTGGTCCTGGAGCTGATCGAGAAGCTACAACAAATAATGTCAGCGGTGGATCATGGTTCCCCAGAGAGGAGCAAAAGGATGCTGGGACATCAGCAGTACATTGTTCGTGACAAAAGACAAAGTGCTTTGAGACTAGAGAAGAGAATTCCCAACTAGGAAGATCCCAGAAGGGTTTATGAAGAACCTTTGCATTTACGTTAGGCTAAGAAGAGATTATATGTCAGGAGGTGGCCTGGGACTCAGGAAGGCAGAGGGGAGTAGCAGGAGCAGTCGCAGAACCCACAAGCAGAAAAAACCATGTTCTCCACTGAACTCGACGGCTTTTTAACCTGCAGGCAGCAAAAGGGGGTTGGTGTTTTTCAGTTCTTTGTTAGTGGTTTCCTTCTGTTTGTTTGTATTTAAAAAATTAATCTAGGAAACTAACCAGACTGCCAAAGGGATCCAGAATATGAAGAAAAGTTAAGAATCCATAGGCTAGAGCACAGAAAAGGTGACAGGAAGGAGGAGGAAATAAGATGCAAAGGCAGCTGTTCTGTAGGACCTTGAATGCCAGCCCAAGAACTTTGGACTTCACTCAGTAAGCATTGGGGAATTGAAAGATTTTTAATAAAGAAATGACCCTTAGTAGACTCGTGCTTTAAAGATGGTCTAACATAGCAGGGGTGTGTAGGATGGAGCAAACAGAGAGGGAAAGACTCAGGACCACTGATAAGTGAGCTGTCCGAATCTTAGAATTGAGAGCGACCTGAGAGCCATCAAGTTCAGCTCACAGTTGTCCCAGAGTCACCTCTCCAGTCTGACAAAAGGTCAAAGCCTAAACTAGACCAGTGGCAGCAGGAGTGGACAGAAAAGTCGTGTAAAAGATTGCAGAAGATGGGAGACGGGACTTGGAGGCTGGTTGGGTTGTTAAGTCTCCAGGACCGGAGGAGCCAGCTGTTTGCAGGGACTTCATCTCTGGGGTTGAAGGATGCTGATGCTGAGAGAAGGCCTGAGGACAGAAAAGGGATCCTTTGGCTGCTCTTTCTGAGCTCCGTCCTACATGAGAGGAAAGGGATGCAGAAAAGCATGAAATGTAGGTGGCTCATGGCCTAGGAAGTGAGTGAGCACCCAAACTGAACAAGGCTCCCTGGAGCACCGGTGTGAAGGGTTTGCTCTTGTACCTTGTCAGGAGTCAGGGTTACCTGCTGATGGGGTGAACGCCATGGGGCTCTGGGGACTGACACATTCACCAAAAGCCTACTCTAACTCTGGGGAAACAGCTTCAGGACGTCCAACGTCCTCTGGCAGACTGAGAAATAGTGATAAACTTTCAGCACTTTGTTGGACATTTATATGAAAACATGATCTGTAGGACATTGCTTAGAAATCCTCTCATGTTTTTCGATGGGCACAAATTTACATCTATTACTTCATTGCTGACCGTGTATTTTCCTAATCCAAATCATCTACACCAGTGGTTCTCAAATTCTTATTCTCAGCATCTTTATACTATTAAAAATTATTTACAAGTCTGTCCAGAGTTTATGTGGGTTGTATTTATAGATGCTTACCATATTAGAAATAAAAGCTAATTTTGAATTTGTAGACCCTCTGAAAGGATTTCAGAGACTTCCAGGATTTTCTGGATCACATTTTGAGAACCACTGATATACACCACAAACTTATTTTCTCCATGTAGATATGTTTGAGGATCTGAAAGTAATATTTTATCTGTAGAGAGAATAAACAAAAATTGTAAGTTTCACTGACATGAGACTAAGAGTGTTTATTAATTATTTCATTTAAAACCTGAGATTTGTCCTTCAGATTTCCATTAATTTAGACCGTTTGGTCTTTTGAGGTTTTCATTTGTCAAAATTGTTAGCTCTTGGGTATTAGTAACACAAATATTGATGTGTAGCTTTGGCCTGTTAGCTATCAATTGAAATCAGAAAATCAATAAACTTAATAGCTGTTCATTACACAGTTGATGCATTTGCAGGGCTACATTGAAGACTGTCAGTGAATAATCAATTCAGTCAAAAACTATTACTAGATTACTGCCAGAAAGTTGTATAATACACTAGTTTATTTACGGTTCTATACAGCTTCCTCTGCACTCTTTTCACTTCATTTACAAGGTAGGCACTTGCCTTATAGTACTTTACACAGGCTGTAGCGGACAGCCCTTTACACTGAATTAGGTACTAGGTGTGCTACCTTGCCGAGTGGGTTTGGAAGCTCCGTAAATGGACACTGCTATGCTGACAGGTGTTTCTCTGGGCCAGTAAATAGGGATTGGCGACCCTCAGCCTTCAGCCTGGGCTCTGCTCCTCCTACTTTCAGAACAAGCTCCACAAGGTGGACCTGCTGGGGCCCCCAGCTGCAGAAACACAGCATCTAGAAAGTTCACAAGAGAGTCACAGATGCAAAAAGATGACCTTTTCCCAGAACCTTCCTGTTGCAGAAAGTGAAGGATTTCCTCCTCATAGAAAAATAATTGACATTTCCATTACTCTGAATGCTGCTTTATATGTTACCTGATTTGTCCCTCACAACACGCTCATTCTATAGGGAAAGAAACTGAGATTCAGAAAAACTAAATTACTTGTCCCAAACATGCAATTGTGACCTCCAAAGGCAAAATTTGAATGCTAATCTCTCCTGACACCAAATCCAGCATTCTTTTTACTCACTCTGTCAAGCTGCATCTCTTGAACAGAAAGGCTTTTTAAAAGGGCCATGTTTCTAAGGAAGAAATAGGATTTTTAAAATACTGAAATTTACTTATTTGAAACTTTGTTAATTGGGCATTATTTGTCCATCTCCCCAGAAATGAGAAGCTACAATCTTAGCTCTCTGTTTCCAGTCTATGTCTTTCTTTTAGTTTGTATTTTTGTGTGTGTCTCATGTTTCTATTTTCCTCTCTGTCTATCTCTATTGTCAACACTACCCCTTTCTCTCTCTCCCTTAAATGACCCAAATAATAATAATTTCCAGCATAATAGTTAAAAGGGTATGTGTGAGTGTTTCATTTGTTCAAGGGACTTTTGTGTTTCCTGCTCTTAATTTAAAATTAGGTGAATGAAATATTTTTTGTGAAATAGTTCAGAGATGTAAGGTTTGTGAAAGGGGCTCTTTCACTTTTTAATCCCAAACATTATTTTTCAATATTTCTCTCCTTCCTGTGGCCATCTTTACATTACAGACAAGAAGGATCTGTTGGCTTCATTTAGAGAAATGTGGCAAGTCTCTCAGAATTTCTCTATCATCAATGTTTAAGATGCCAGGAGGTAACTTTAGGGAACTTCAGTGGGTTCAGAATGAGCATTGTTGGATGAGATGACCATGTGTCTCGTAAGAACTGCATTGGGTACATATTGACATGAGTTGTACCAACTCCCTTATCAGCCCCTCCAAGAATACCCTTTAAGCCTTCCTTCTGTTCTGTGGCAACTTCTCTCTGACTTCTGGTTTCCCCGACAGTAAGAGCATCACCATTGATGCGACTTACTTCTTCTGGCTGGACTTGCTTGCTGAATTCCCCATTTAAGGAGTGATAGCTCAGTTCACATTTATAGATAGGTTTAAAACTCTGTGATTCTCAATACCCTTTGCCAGATTTCTCAGAATGTCGCCAGTATCACAGAAGATATGGTAGAGAAACGCAGGACTATAGACTGCTGGCTAGTTTTACTCCTTCTCTTTCCATGACCAAAGATCCTCCACCTGGCTGTCCACCTGTTTGGGCTGAGCCTCTCTGCCCTGAGCCAAGCTGGACAGAAGAACCCGCCACTGGGAAAGCATTCAAAGCCTTCCCAGCTTGAGAGGACTGGCTAGAGAAAGCATTCCCCCAGCAAAGCCTTCAGACCCCAAGGTCACTGAACAGACAGCGGGCTAAAGGGGTTTCTTGGAGAGACAAATAAAGGCATTTGTGGGCCTGATAACAGCATCTTCTCAAAGGCAGCTTTTTTATGGGACACCTTACATTGCTATTCTTTATACACTCTTATGAAGAGATTTGAAGTCCACGTCCAGGCATCTGAAGCATTACATGAAGAGATAGAGAGATTCTGAGAGACTTGTCAAGTTCCTCCAGATGAAGCTGGCAGATATTTCTTGTCTGTAGTGATTTAGGAAGAATGCACAATTATAGCTTGCTGAAAGGGACCTCAAGCTACTAATAAATAGATTTTTTAGACAACCCTCTTGGAATACTTTTTGCCTACTTTAGTCATTCTATATTCTTATTTCATCTGTGTTCAATTCACGACATAGTGCTAGCTGGTGGAGACCCAAATAAGTAAAATTGCAACTTCCTGGGTTTGGGAAGGAGTGGCAAATACATGTACACAGATTATCATAATACAAAATAGAGCATAATCAGAAAGGAGGGATTCAGACAAAGTGCTCTAGGGGAAATTTGATAAAGAAGAAAATACTTTCAGTTGGGGAACACTTCATAGAAGAAGGGGTACCTGTGCTGAACCCTAAAAGAAGAAAAACAATTTCAATAAATATTTCTTAAATGCCCTCTATGTTCTGTGCTAAACTGTGGAGAGTCCAAGAAACATGAGTCTCTGCTGTCAAGTAGCTCATTCTAAGGAAAGAGAAAATGCAAACAACCATATATCCAGAAAAGTTATATTCAAGATAAATTAGAAATAATTAACTGAGAAAAGCATGAGCATGCCACAATTGGAAACAATAGGACAAAATCTGGCAAGAGTTCGCCCTTTAATATATGAAGTAGCATGAAATATGATTGGAAAAATCGAGAAAAAATATAATCTTTTGTAAAGTGGGGGAGAGGGGAGCACAGGAGTGGGAGGAGGGTTAGCACGGGAAATGAGCTCTCTGGAGCTAATGAAGAGCCAGCAAATCACAGCCTCAAAGCAATCACAAGCTGTTTGCCCTAAAACAGCGTCATAATTGTTCCTCTGTTTTATGATTTTCACTGATTAAGGGGGCCATCTTTCTAGTTCTAATGATCGGGGTACACTAGCAGGCCTTTGAAAAGAACTGCTTCACATTTCTGTTGCATTTTTAAGTCTCCAAAGAGCACTTTTCTCTCTCTACCCATGAAATAGGAAATCCAGAATTATTCCCATTTTGTGAGAATATCTGACTCTTCCTCTTATGCCTTGAATTCGACAGCCATTTATGGAACTTGTCAGAAAAGGGAAAGGTGATACCCAGAATGCAGTGGAAGAAGAAAAGCAAATATAAAGGGCAGAGAGTCCCCAAAATCTGGAGCGCATGGGTTGTAGTCCCATTTTTCCTTTTACAGTATGAGGGTAATAGTCTAGGTGACATTCACATCAGACTTTGAAATTTGTAGAGCACATTACAGAGATTTTCTTATCCAGATCTCTCAAGTGCTCCACAAAGCCAGTCCTGGAAGCGCTGCAGTCCCCATTTTACTGGTGGGGAAACTGAAACTCGGAGAGGTTGAATGACACACCACAAGTGTCAGAGTTGGAATGCCAGGATCAACACTCTCCCACAGCCTGACTTGGGTCCGAAGTCTGCCCAAGCGTACCTCTGTGACCACCTGGAGGCAGCCTGGAATAGTGACCACAAGGGGTGAAGCCAGAAGACCAGAGTCCAGAGCCTCTCTGTTCCACAGCTGTCCCTGTGTTCTGGGGCAAGTCCCTTGGCTGTGGGTCTAGGTTTCCTTGGTAAAAGGATGACTGTGGCTAACCTCTAAGAGCCATTCTAGCTCCAAGGCTGTGAATACAGCAGGAGCGGTGCCGGGTGATTAGGGTAGGAGGAGGAAGAAGAGGAGGAGGAAGAGGAGGAGGAGGAGGAGTTCACCATAGATGGGCTTTAAAGTTTATACATAAACTCAGTGAGAAGTTAAAGAATCAGTGTCTCAGAGCAGCTAGGTGGCGCAGTGGAAAGAGCACCAGCCCTGAAGTCAGGAGGACCTGAGTTCAAATCTGGCCTCAGACACTTAACACTTCTTACCTGTATGGCCCTGGGCATTTAACCCCAATTGCCTCAGCAAAAAAAAAAAAAAAGAATCAGTGTCTCTAAGGCTTTGGTTGAGCTTGTTGGAGAACTTGGAGGATGTACCCCAAACCTTCCTGGATGCTAAAGGTCCCCCCACAATTGAGTCCTCCTCTGGACTTCTATCCACTGGGCTCTCCTCCCCCTTCCTGCCAGAAGCAGAGCCAAATGAATTAAGCATGCCGCAAAGGAAATAAAATGGAGCTTTGCAGCCAGTCTTGTTCAGTGACTTGTGATCCAGAACTGGAAGGGGCCTCACCAGTGATCTAATCCTATCCTCTCATCACGCACAACTGAAGTCCAGACAGGGCAAGTGTGACTGGCCCAAAGCTACCCAGGTTGGAAGTGGCAGAGCCAAGATCTGAACCCAGGGCTGGACAGTGGGCCCCACTTCCTCCATAGATTAGGCAGTTTATCTGGTATGTTAGAGTTCTTCATGAATCTCACAGCACTGGTAAATGTGATAAATGCAGACTTTATGGGCCAGGTCAGACCTTGGGAATTTAATGTTTTATTGAAAACTACTTTCAATCTGTCTTTTGCAGCTTAACGGTGATTTCTTTTTCTTAAATTTTGCTATAATACCTAGAGAATGAAATACATTTGAAAGTTGAAAAATCACTAATATCATATTTTAAAATTTTTTTCTTGAAATTGAATTTATATTACATGTTACTATTTGTGATCAAAGCCCAAGCCTAGACAGTCTACACCACATTTATTATTTTTTTTTAAATACTTGGGGAAAATTTTATGCCTTGACAGAAAAAAAAAAAATTCTTCATGAAGGAAAATTCCTTTTGGAGGATATATTTTTCTTCTGAACAAAAGACATTATGTGGAATAGTGGTTTAGACGGGGAAGGCTGTCTGGATTCTTACTGAAGCATCTGGTCTTTTGTTGTTTGTCTACAACTACAAAGGATTTCCAGAGAGATTCAGTGTATTTTAAAGGAATTTTGATTCCATTTTAATCCTGGCAAACTTGAAAAATATGAACATATCTCTGTTGTTCATAGCCACTACAGAGTTTTGTGTTTATAAAACATTTTGATGACTGTTTTAGAAGAATCCTGAGATTTCAAAGGGTATAACATGTAAAATCTGAATAGGCCCGCAGTCATGTGAGTGCTATGTATGGAACAACTTTCATCATGTGGCCTATGAGTAATCGCCACATATATGGTGAAGTACCTCAGACGACTAGTTGTTGTGTTTAGTCACGTTTCACTTTTCATGACCCCGTTTGGGGTTTTCCTGGCAGAGATCCTGGAAGGGTTGGCCATTTCCTTCTCCAGCTCATTTTACAGACCAGGAAACTGAGGTAACAGAGTGAAGTGACTTGCCCAGAGTCGCCCAGCTGGTAAGTACCTGAGGGCAGATTTGCACTTCAGTCTTCCTGTCACCAGGCCTGGTGCTCTATCCACTGCAGCGCCACCTATGGGCCTCAAGAAGACTAGTAACTGTCTTCAGACTAGAGTTTCTTATTCAGTTTTTGTTGGACCGTTTCAAAAAACCCCAAAGGAAAACTGAGTGAGGATTTTTTTTAGTTGGTAGGTAGGAGGTCTGCCATCACAAAGGTATATTCCTAGTGTTGATGCCTTTGTAATCTGCCTCACTGGGGCTTTCTGCTCATGGTTAGAATCACTTGATTCTCTAAACCACATTGCCTGATCATACACGTCCAAATGTTAATTCATGTAATTAAGGATGTGGTTTGAGTCTTGATAAATGTGGTATGATCTAGAACTTCCCCTTCCAGAGTGGGACTTCCACTTTAGAACCATACACAGTACCATCTTTCTCAAGGAAAACTTCTGTTTTTCTATTTCGTTATCACTAAAAGGAAAAAGAATGAACGTCCATGCTTTTTAAATGAGGTCTCTTACTACTTTAAAATTATTTTATTGTTAGAAAGATTGACCTTAACCCTCTCTTCAGTAGACTTCTCTCCCTTCCCTCTATATCCTTCTGTTGAAATGACTTTTCTCCAACATCAGCCTGACTCAAGTTAAGACTGGTTCAGACTGAGCGAGCAGTTTTTTTTTCTTGCAACATTACTGTTCTGTAGCATACATCCTCTCCATTTAAAAAAAAAGTCAAACTTGTAATATGTATCCATTTTCTTTATGATTTTCAGAAACCCATATAAAGTACAGCTTTCATGTTGCATCTTTAGTTTGGTAAGAAAGAACAGATTCCTACAATCTCCCATCACCTCAATAATTCAGAAATTTGGTTGCTGACCAATGATGTTCTTTTCAAATCTAAAATTCTATTTTTAAAGCATATCTCCCATTAAGAAAATATGGTCTATATCTGGGTTAAGCCCCAGTTCAGAATTCATGTGAGGACATAGAGAAGGGATCACATAGGATAAGGTACAGGTGGCTTGTGATCTGCATCATTAAAAGAGGTACCCCCAGATTCATTGAAGATTGATAGTTGACAATGATGGAGAACTTTGAGGTTTGCAAAGTGATTTACATACATTATACATATAGATGCACAGAAATGTAGATACAAAATCAGAATGTTCACATTATATAAAGGTAACTAAAAGAGCAAAGATAAAAATACATTATCATCATTGTATTTTAAATTCTGATATTCTGAGACATAGAATCCTCCACCCTTTGATAACTTTGAACTTCATAGTCAAGGTTTTTACCCAAAGGGCAAAAGTATGTGCAGGTGGAGCCTCTCCCTGTAGGTTTTATAACTCACCTGGACTTGAAAAATCCTGAAAGCAGAGTCCTCACATATCCACCTTCCAAATGTGCTGCAGGTGCCCATTTCTCTGCCTTTAAGAAATCAGTGGGCCCACTGAATCAAATCCAGAAAATCTATTCTCTTGCAAATGAAAATTGAATAAGGGCTACCTTGTCACAAAGCAAAGTTGGACTGTTGCCTCTGATTTGTCATGGTTTACATCAGTGCCTTCTAGAATGATACTTGCTGTCATTTTGAATCGGAGTGAAAATGCATTTATTAAGCACATACTGTATGCTAAGCACTGTGTGATAAGGGTGCAGAGAGAAAAGCAAGGCTATGGGTTCCATCTCTGACTCTGGATTTTTCTCCCCTTTGCTTAGGCTCTTACCCTGGAAGTATACTCTACTTCTTGGGACCCTTTCTCTTAAGTCAGTCGGTCCTTGCAGAGCTTTCATTTTCATGAAAGGGCCTTCCCTTCTGACATTATGGGCTCTATCCGCCACTCTATTCCCCCTCTCCCTTGGCTTTGTTGCCCTTTATGTCTTCTCCCACTTGGGGAGGGGGCTGCCTTTTTTGATGCTTACATTTCTATTCCCAGCACTTAGCACAGAGCCTGGCACATAATAAGGACTTCTTGGCATTCTAATTAGGAGAAGTGATGCCCCAAGGGGGCCCACTGAGGGTCAGCAGGTTACAGCAGCCAGCAGATGTGGCCTTTTTACCTGGATTGTGGCTCACTCCCTGCGTGTCCAGGTGAGAGTGGGCAGCCTTGTCCCCTCCTTTAACTGTTGGAAAAGGGCTCTCTCCAGAGGAGGTGAGGATGGGTGGGAGAGGAGCTGTCCAGCACCTCCTGGGAACTGGCCAGACTCTCAGGGGCCTCCTGGGCAAGCCAGGCTTGGGAAGGAAGTCATCCCCGTGGGGCCGGACAGCTCTGGAAAGGCAGCTCCAAAGGAGAAGCAGAAGAGCTGGCCCTCTCCTCATGGAGCTTCTCCTCCACTGGGACAGACCTGTGCTTCCCTGGCCAGGACCAAGCCAGAAGTCATGGCAGGAGCAGAATCAAAAGAATACAGCACAGATCCCAGCTCTGCAACTTACCTCTTACCTTGGGCAAAGCCCCAGCTTCTCACTTATTTAAAAAAAAAAAAAAGTGAATTTAATATTCTCTCAAAATCTTCCCAGCTCTGAATGCAGAATCCTGTGGAGGTCTCGGGGACCTCAGAGGAGGAAAGCTGATCAGCCACACCTTTCCTCCAGCTGTTGTCCAACCGGAATGCAATGAGTCCCAAAAAGGAGCTGGGGGTGTTCATTATGCAAGAGAGAAGCCAAAAATTTAAAAAAGAAAGAAAGAAAAGAAAAGGCTTTCTTCCCCTGGCACATATATAAACACACATGACCTGTGCTTTGTTGGAGCTTTGGGGAGAGTTCATAGCTTCTAGGGCCCTTTTCCTCCCAGGTTACCTGATGTCCACTCTCTCTAGATCTCAGATGTACCTTGTTATTTCCAAGTTGTACTCCCCCATCCCCATCTCCCTCCCAAAAGGTGTGCTCCTTGAGGTCGTGACTGTTGTGTTATTTCTCTGATATTATTAAATATTACCTTGTAGAAGGACAATCTCAATGATTTTTAAGAATCAACACTTTATTTTGTATGGGTGTGTGCATTAGATAATAGTCCAAGGTAAATATGTGAGGCTATTTTTAATTTAATTCAGACTGATGCCTTTCAAGTATCTTTATTATCTCAACCCTTAGAAATACTTATAAATTGCAAAAATCGAGTCTCTTAATTTTTGTAAAAAGAAATAGGAATATAATATATAAGCTCTGTATATTTTCATCATAAGAACACTTGCTATTTTAAATATATGTGGATCAGCAGCAGTACATGGGTGAGATTTGAATTCTCTCTTCACATGTATATGGAATGTTTTGATGTGTGCATGTATCTATTGCAGACATATTTGGCCATGTATGTCTATATGCCAAAAATTTAAAATACATATACAGCTATGGGTGTTCATGGTGTATAAAGGTTATTGGGGATACAAAGATATAAAAGATAGAAGAACCCAGTAATTGCCTTTAAGATCAGAGCACAAAGCATTACTTTGGATTTTACAAGGCCAGCCAGCAACAAAAGAGCAGTAATTTATGAGCTCAGCGTAAAAGAATAGCATAATTGCATTAAAAATTAATGCTAATGAACACTAAAATGGGGAAGGTGGTTATGATGAAAGTTTGTATTCATCTTCCCTGGGTTGAATGATGGCTAGTGGCTTGATTAATGGCTTAATTTCTATCAATTAGCGGGGGAAAATCTCCTGCGAGACAAGGGTAAATTGAGCATTGAATTACATATCTTGCTTTTGTGTGCTGAGAAAAAAGAGCTGCATATCTCTGATATTAGCCACAGTGACAAATGTGGTGTGCCCTGCAGTGTCTGCATTAGCTCTCCTGACAGGCTGGTTGTGTGTGGTTATGGGGTGTTTGGAGATGGCTGGCAGACAGCATTCCCTGCTAGTGCCTTCGAAACATACAACTCTTCCATCGATAGAATTTTAATTAGAGTCAATAAGAATTCCAGAATTAAAATGGACAGCTAACAGCAACAGCAGAGTCTGTATTCTGCCCTCTTAATGTGGTGCAATTCAAGCCAGGTTCCTTTATTCTGTCTATTAAAAGAAGTAAAACACCCAGCAGCTTTTAATGACTTGTTATTTCTTGCCCGTTTATTAGCTTAGACTTAATAACCTATATTTGTTATCATTATCTCTGGCTCAGACAGAACAACCCTATGGGACTGAAGTATTTGGAGACCATGTGATGGTAAACAGATTCAAATTTTACCCAGAAGTTAGTTTTGATGTGACATAGTTTGAGATATACAAAGAAAGCCTAATATGTCCATTCAGTTTTGTCATTAAATTTCCAATTCTGACTTTTCTGGGGAAAATCACAATATATTCACCTATAATTTGTGGCCTTCGATTCTGAATCAGCCACTTCCTTATAGGAAAAAGAAAGGTTATTCTTAAGCCTTCTTTAAGAATAAAGCATAAAACAAAGAATTGTCTCTAACCAGTTCCAGTTGTTCACTGAAGAAAACCATATACACCCAGAGAGAGGGATATGAAATATGGACCACAACGTAACATTTTCATGCTCTTTATTGACGTTTGCTTGCATCGTGTTGCCTTTCTTTCATTCTTTTTTTTTCTTGTAGATAGGATTTTTCTTGCATAACTTCTCAAGCATTTCAACATTATTAACATGTAGTGGACTTCCTGCCGTCTAGGGGAGGGGAGGGGACTGGGGGTAAAATTTGTAATGGAAAGCTTTGTAAAGATCAGTGCTGGGGAACTACCCATACATATGTTATACAAATAAAAAGCTTTAATTAAAAAAAAGAATAAAGCATAAACAAACCAAAATGGACATGTTTCCATGGCCCAAGAACTTCAGACTTTGTGAATAAATGGGGCAAAGAAGAACTAGTGATGGAAAAGAATTGGTGATGTTTCTGGTTTGGTCTTGCCCGAATTCAGAAGAGTTTTCAGGAGCTTTTGTTAATATAGTAGAAAAGTGGTGCCAGAAAATAAGTAATCCTCATTTCAAGTAATTGGGCCTTCCAAAGACTAAAGTGTTTCTAGGTTTCATGATGGTCAGATTGATAATTATGCATTTAAAAATCCTTTGTGAAGATTTTGTCAAAGTGGAAAATGCATTGTCCTTTGAAAAGTTTTCAAATGTAAGGTCTGACTGGGCTCTCTGGACAGAGGCCTGCTCAGAATCCAAAAGAGTGTGAAAATTAGAATGTCAGTGTTCCACTCTGCTTTCTAGAGAAGCAGTTTAAATGCAAAATGGGTTTGCAGAAGAAGGAATGGTGATAGAGTAATGGAAAAATGGGATTTATTCATTGACATGGTGGTGTACATCCAGAAAATAATGCGGACCGAATTAAAACTTATGTTATTTGCTATAAAAGAGTTGGTGGTGATTCTTCTAGTAATAAAAAAATATTATAAAATTATAATTATTATAAATTATAGAATTAGATTATAAAATAGTCTTTAAGTTTAAATATCTAGGATATAATTATCCATACTAATGCTAAAGGAAAAGGTTGAAACCTGGGCTTAGAACTCAAGCTCAAAATCGTGTAGCCCCATTTGACTATTTTCTTCACCACTGCCACACACATACTCTCACATTCACATACACTGCCACATACACACTCACACTGTCACATGTTCACACACACACACACACACACAGAGTTAATTGCTGAGTCTTGTCAGTTTTTCCTCTTGAGCATCACTAAGGATCCATCCCTTTTCCCAGCTCCCACAACTAGCAGAGGCTGGTCAGCCTTTTTCTGTAGAACTTGTCTTCGTACCAGTTTCACATAAATAATCACTCCCTAACTTCAAACCCTCAGTGCCCCTTCATTAACAACAGGATAAAATGTCCAGCATTAAAAGGTTTCCGTTTCTTTATCTCTAAAATGGGAGCAGACAGCCTGTAGGCCCTCCTTCGCAGGTTTGTGTTGAGGTTTAAATAAGCTCATTTGAGCAGAGTGGTTCACAGACACAATTTATAAATGTCGGTTACCTTCATCCTCCTCCTCCTCATTATTGAGGCATACCACTATCTAAGTCTGACCTCCCTTTGCAGCCAATTTCACATGACACCCATTTGCAAACTATTCTCCACACAAATAATTTCAAGCTGACCTCTCCCACCACTGGGCTTTCATTCATACCTACTATCTTCCAGCCTCATGTGATACCCTTCCTCCCTGACCCCACAACTGCAGCATCTCTCCCCCACTTCCTGTTTTCCTAGAACTGTCAGGGTCTCGCCTTTGTTTCTGTCACCTTCTACTTATCTCTCTGTGTGCTGCATCCTCCTTATACATAGATTATAAATTCCTTGAGGGGAAAGACTACCTCCCTTTTCATTTTTGTGTCTTCAGAACTTAGCAGTGTCGGATATACAGTAGGGGGTTAATAAATGCTTGTTACATTTGATGAAATTATGCTTACTATCATTTGCACCAAAAAAAAATATATCTGATTCTTTTAAACACTATTTTTTTTCAATTAAACTTCTGTGGCCAGTCACAGTTTTCTGGGTATCTGCAGACCCTTCATTAGAATAGATTTGTGAAAACATGATTTTCCCTATATGAGGTCAAAATAAATTGTCCCTAGAATCCAGAAGTTGCTTTGTTTTAGCAGCCAGCCATTGGGAAGCAATAGATTGTCACTAATTCTCGATCCAACGATGGATTGTCAATTTCCCCATCCCACATCACCCACTTCTTGAGAACCTATAGTCACTTGTAAAACCAGGGGAGAGAGACACAGGCTTGGTAGGATGGACCAAGCTCCCCAAGCCTTAGCTCGCCCTCTGTGTGGGATCTGCTTGAAAGCCTGGTGAAGGTCAAAGACCAAGAGGAGCTTTTGTACCTTTCTTTTTCATGGGGTGCTCAGACACTCCATCCTGAAAGACCGTGCCCTTAGAGAACAAAGTCTGGCAGACCTTGCCTGCCCGCCTGCCAAAGGTTAGAGGCTTCAGTCACAGAGCTGGTGACGGCCTCTGTTATCTGAGCACCAGCTAGCGAAAGTCACCATTAGGGTGGCTGCAAGGTGATAAACTTGTAGCCACAGCAGCCATCAAATGCCACGAAGGTGCTGTCCTCCCAACAAAATCCCAGATTCTTGAAACACTGAAAAAAGTTAACTTCTTCAGTCTTTGTCATTTACAGTTCCTTTAGCTATGAACAAAATGAATTAAGAGCATAAGCTGGAAGAATTAGCCATATTGAAGTCCTGTCTCAGGATATGTTTTAAATTTTTTCTAAAAATAAAATTTATATTTTATTACATTTTCTCTCATGTTTTCAAAGACTTTTTAAAGATAGTCTTTAACATTAAATCGATTAGCAGAGGTTTTTGAATTCTTAACATAAGCAAGACTTTACAGGAGATTTAAGTATATTTTTTACTCTTACTGCAATACTTATGCTATCTATCATGTCAGTGATGTAGCACATTCCCTGTCATTGTCAGTCATGACACATCCATGCTCTCTCATCCTGTGTGACATCCTTTGTGGGGATCCACCCGGTGCCAGTAACCTTCTTCCAGGAAGCTTGACTAGTAATCCTAGATACTAATGGAGATCGTGGTTTATCCATTTGTAAACTTCCCTAACAATAATAACTTTCTACAAATGAAGTGAGCTGACTTAGGAGTCATGGATTCTTCCTCAAAGGTTCATCAGAGCCTTCCACAGGAGCTAGGTAACCAACTGCTGGCTCTGTGATAGATTGGATCCCTGCTTTGAGTGAGCAGTGGAATGAAGGTCTCCTCCAACTCTACAACTCTAGTTTATCATCACAAGGAACTCAATCTTGGGGAGAGATAAAGTCAAAAGTACTACAGTGATTGCTGATCCTCCAGTTAGGAAAAGGTGATTGCCCTATATGAGTCAGAAGACATGAGTTTGAATTCCATTTCTCCCACAAACTAATTTTGAAGCAGGTACAACCTCCTGAGGCCTCCGTTACTTCATCTGGTTTGGGTTTTTCTCTGTATCCCTAGGGTTTAGCATGATGCTTGGCACTTAGTAACCAATTACTAAATGTTTGCTGATTGATTGATTCATCTGTAAAATAAAGAACTGGACGAGGTGATCTATAAAGTCCCCTCCAATCCTACCAGTCTGTCATGCTGTGATAGTGCTGTATGGAAAAAATACTGTTCTAAAAACTCAGGGAAAAGAAAGTGGGACTTAAGCTGAACCTTGATGAATGTAGGATTTGAAGAGGAAGGTGAGGGCAGGAGGAAGTCGTGGGCTTGTTTTTCCATTAAATGTAATCTTGCATGCTAATATTTACACTACGAAAGGGGTTCCTCGCTGGTTTACTAGAACCGCATTGTAATTTAGCATAAGCAGTCTATTCCAGTGCCACATACAACAGTGTTTATGAACAGAAACATTTTAAGGAACTCTTTAAATACAGACTCAATTATAGCAAAGTTTTGGGTTGTGGACCCCAAAACCAAGTTCAAACAACTTTGATATATGCTCTCCCACCTATCAAATGTACAACAATAACTCAAGCATTTGAGCTCAGTAATGACAATTGTGGAGGAACCTATATACTCATTTGTTACTGGTGCAGTTGCAAAGTTGGAGAATCTTTTTGGGGAGCAATCTGTTAGTACATGGTCAAAGTTATAAGAACAGTCATGCCATTGTTGGAAGTATATCCCTGAATGGATTAATGAAAACAACAAAAAGCTATCATCTGTTCCAGTATTTTCATAGCGCATTATATGTAATTGCAAAAAAATTAGAAATAATCTAAATATACAGAGGAGTAGCTAAATAAATTGTGGCATCATGTAATAGAATAGTGAAAGGCAGTTTATACTGGCAAGCATGGGAAATTCAACAAACTAAAGAGCTTTTGAAACCATGCAAAGAGGAGGGATAGGGGAAAAGAACCGAACCATTGGAGTGCACACAACTAATCACATAGGAAGGAACTTGAATTAGAATAAACAAGAAAGATTTGCAAATAAGTTTGTGCTCCACTAGTCAATTAATTTAAATATAAAGAGCAGCTAGATGACAGAGTGGAAGGAGTGCCAAGCCTAGAGTCAGGAAGACCCGAGTTCAAATTCTGTCTCAGGTACTAGTTGTGTGATCCTGGGCAAGGCACTTTGCCCTATTTGCCTCCGCTTCCTCATCTGCAAAATGAACTGAGAAAGAAGTAGCCAACCATTCCAGGAACTTTACCAAGAAAACTTCAAATGGGAGTCACAAGGAGCCTGACTCAACAACAATTACAACAAAAAACAAAATAAACCCCAGCAAATTTAGTTGATCATATTGATAGTCAATATTAAACTTTAAATAAAAATGCATTTTTAAACATTTAAATCATAAAGGAGCATACATATGAGGTTTAATTTTGTTCATCCTATTTTGCATCAAAGCAATATTAAGTATTCCTTCCCCATGCTTAGTCCCAGATTTTGAGTTATTTACAAATTCTACATGTTTCGGTATGAATGTACAAAATTGTCTTTTGTTTTTACATCCCTCTAATTAAAAAAAAAAAAAAACCTTTTTGCTAAAATCCTTTGGTTTTACATTGCCTAAATTTTTCTCAGTATCTCTCAGCTACCTACCTCCCAGGGATCTATCCCATATAAGAGGGTTTTTTTGTTTTTGTTTTTTGTTTTTTGTTTTTTTTTTTTAAGAAAGAAGAGGAAAAATCAGCAAAACTATGAATATAATTATAAAGTCCGAAATTATATACAGTGTCCCACACCTGTGACCCTACCCTCTGCAGAGGAGCCAGGGAACATGTCTTCTCCTATCTCTTTGGAGTGATGTTGGTCTTGGTAGCTTCATGGTTTTGTGCTTGTGGTTCTTTCCATTTCCATTCTGGTAGCTATCATGTCTGTGTCTTCTTCCACTCTTCTCCCTCTGCCTCAGTTCATACAAGGCTTTCCATGCTTCTCTCTTCACATTTTGACATTTCTTACAGCATAGCAATACTCCAGCACATCCCCAGACCGTCATTTGTTCCGCCTTCCCCCACCAGTGGGCACTGACTTTGTTTCCAGTCCTTGGCTGCTATAAAGAGGGCTGCTCCAAGTCCTTTTGGGTGAATGTGAGGATTTCATTCTCCTGGGTGACAGGCCTGTTAGTGCAATCTCTGGGTCAAAGAGTGTAGATTTTTAGCTCCCTTATTTGCCGAGTTTTAAGTGGCTTTCCACAGTGGCTGCGTGATTTGCAGCGACAGGACTCTTCCATCTTTGGTGGCCTTTGCCAGTTTGGAGTGTGAGGCAAAACCCCAGGGCTACTTTGATTTGAGTTTCTCTTATTGCTTGTGATTGGGAGCCTCCTTTCAGATTGTGAATAGTTTGCAATTCTTCTGAGAAGGGCTTGTTAAAATCCCTTGAGCCCCACACTCATTTCTAGAGGCAGTACAGGAGATGGAGTGCCGGCCCTGGGGTCAGGAACACCTGATTCAGATCCTCTAGCTGTGTGATCCTGGCCAAGTCACTTACTGCTCTTTCTCTCAGTTTCCTCCTCTGTAAAAATGAGCTAGAGATGACCTGCCCAGAAAACCCCAACTAGGGTCATAAAGAGTTGCCCGTGACTGGAACAGCTGCGCACAAAGAGCATTTCTTAACATACCGCCTGACCGACCACTGAGGCCTCCTTTGTAACAGAGAACCACTGACAAAACCCGCGGAGCCAGAGACCCCACCTGAGGGTGCCTCGGCTCCTAAAGAAAGCTCGGGGAGGGACATTCCTTTTTCTCTTCCCCAAGACTGGGATTTGACGTTATGATTGCTCAGCCTTGTTGTTACAAACACATTGTATTTTGAAAAGGAACCACCATTAAATCCTTCTTGGATGCTCCCAAATGGATCGGTTGACTGTGTTTTCCCTGTGGCTGTGAGTGTACGGCCAGCTGTGGCCGGCATGGCCTGGTCACTGATTTCATGTGTCTCATCTGAAGACCTGGCTAATCTCCCCGAGACCCGTCACTGAAAGAAACTCTTGGAAAGCATCTCCTGAATTGTGGAAGGACTGAAATCTGTTTTGATAAAGATGATACCTGCACTGATGAAATCATAGCTCCTTCAAATATATTTAGGGGAAGGCTGGGAATGTGTCTTATTGAAAGGTGATACACCAGCTGTTTAAATACAAATAAGTGTTGGGGCAGAAGTTCTGAAGAAGTCACTGGATTCCTCAGAATATTGTTTTTAAATGCATAAAATAAAATATAGCAGATGTTAAAGGAAACCAATTATACTGAAATATAGTTATAATAAATTTTTTAAAGTTCTCGGACCCTATGTAAAGAATACCTTCTATATGAAGATTTTATCAAATTATTTACCAAAAAAAAAAAAAAAAAAAAGTCAAGTCCCATCTTGGCATAAAAGTTAGTTCTCATTTCATTTTCAATATTTATAAATTACTTGAAATATACAAAGATTACCTTTCCAATCAGTGTGAACCAGTTACTATTTTTAATGCTAAATTATATCCTCAAAAGAAATTTTTAAAGTATTTCTATTGTTAAATAACTCAGTTTAAAAACAAACTATTTTTTATTATTTGTGTCATTTTTGCAATATATTTAAGGATATAGAATATAAAAATCGTCATCATCCAGGACAAAGAAAAATAACATGAGAATTAACTCGATAATTATGGGGCCAAAATACTTTGGTTTTGTGAAACATGTTTAATTTGGGGGAAATTCATTAAATATTATATTGAGTCAGTTGATGCTAAATTTTCAATATGTATTTGTTCCAAGAGGGTGCTTTTTCCCAATATTTATGTGGACTTTTTTTTTTTCTTCCTGCAACATCTTGTCTGTTAATGCCATCTGCTGTTTTCAGTAGAGTATTGCTGCCCAGCTTGGGACTGTTGGCTTATGCACATTATCTATCCACAAATAGCAATAAAGGCTAACACGAGGAAGGTTTGCATTAGATCCCTGTAGGTTTTATTAACTGTTTCCTGATAGGTGTTGTATTTGTTAATATCTTTAAAATAAATCTTAAGCATTAATGTTGCATTATCTGAAATTACTCCTGATTGTGGTGGCCCTTTGCTTATTTCCTATAAAGCAGGAGGAACCTTATTTTTTATATAAAAATAGCCTCAACAATAACTAATGAAATATTTAATTTTGTTTTTTCACTGTGAAGAGAGTAAAAGGATTTGCTGTGCAGCGAGTTCATATTGATTTTTTTGTCTGTAGCCTCTTAGCTTTCTGACTCCATTATTTTTTATTTTACTATGAAATACATATCCCTTCTACTGACATCTGACAAACAACATATGGAAGTCATTTTATCTACCAATAATGTGTTTGTCAAAAAATATCACACACTAATGGATTGTGCTCCCTTCCAGTCCATTTTTACCATGTTAATGTCGTTGATGTCACTCTGTGCTTTTGGTTCTGTCCATAACTTTGTTACTTGTCTTTACTATCAGTTCATGTCTCATTCAATTGTTCAAAAAAATTTATTATGCATAAGATTTAAATGATGGCCAGTTTTCAAGTTTCCGTATTTTCCCACACATTCAGTGCCACGGATATGTATTAAAGACCTGGGGATCAGCAGGTACTAGCATTCTCTAGGATTTTTGGTTTGGATTTTACCAAACAGTCTAAAAGTCAGAATTGGAGTTTGGAAGTTAAATTGTGAATGTTTCTTAAAGGAATAAGCAAAGGGACAAGAATCTGAGGCAGCCAAATGTTAGAACTGATAATGTGCATCTGAGGAAATAAGAGTATGTTTTTAGAAGCTAATGTTTTCAGCTCACAGAAAAGTAAGTTCTTGTAAAACCAAAAGCATAAATATAATACGAAAGATGTCCCTTTTAATCAGTAACATGTTAATAAAACTTTACCACTATTGGTACAGTTGTTTCCACACTAAAAGGCTTATTTTTCATATCTTAGGGTAAGTGATGTAGCCTTCTCCTATCTGCCCTGTCACTTTGTTATTTCTGAATTGACTTTTCCAGAAGCACAAAGAAGATAATGCCCTGTTCTTCTAATCTCTCTGTGCCCCTGTCTTTCTCCTTGCCTCTCTTCTGATGCTCCCCCCCGTCATCTCTTTAAGCATTCTGTCCCTTTGGCCAAGTTCTGCAATGACACTTTTATGAGTGTTCCAAGCTGGGATTGTGCCCAGTGTTAAAGTCACAAACACGACAAGCTTGAGCTGTCAGGAGCTGTTTGTGATCTCACCCCTGACATCTAGGGAAGCACTTTGCAAATCCAGATGAGAAAATGTGCCTTATTTTCCCAGCAGAAGGAGAAGAACCATGAATTCAAATCATTCCGCATTTCCCAGATAGTCTCAAAGTCTGAAGAGAGCTCTTATTAATTCTCCTCTCAATACGAGTGATTGGGAAATGACCTCAGACTAATTAAGAATCATTCATGGCTTTCTCCTAATTAATAAAAATCAAAAGCTGGATCATGTAGAACAGCATATATAATGACATTTCTCTGTAAATCTACTCAAGGTTTTGTCAGGATATGTAAAGTAACTGAATGGACTCATTGCATTGGATATATTAATATTACAGTGTGGGGATGCTATCCTATACCAAGGTTCTACTTCAGTGGTTATTAAAGGTGACCTTGAACTCATCAGAGTCTAGTGGGTCTGACCAAGCGGGAAAATCTTCAGCTACAGTGATGCTCAAAAAACAGGATCATCACCCGAAGACAGAACTTTTGGAAACATGATTTGAGGGAGACAAGGGTCGTCTTCTTTGTCAGTAGAGGGAATATCCATACCAATGAAATCACCTCCCTCTTTCTCCCACACCAACTTTAGATTTATTCCTCCTGGGCTTTAAAAATGTCTTTGTGCAATTTATTATTTGTAAATCTGGGAGTCAGAAATTTCATAGAGGGGGAAAAAAAACCACCACAACTTTTATTTTTTTGTTGAAGATCATTTCTAGGAAAACAATATAGTGACCAAGTGATTTATTTTATATACTGAAATTTGAGAAAAAAAAATGCCTTTAAAAAAGAAAGTAGTGTAGGAAACTAAACTTGTTTTTAAATTATCTCTTTTTAAAATCTACTCTGGTTGCATATAGCCTCTTCTTAATAAATATCTTGATTTAGTAAATGCAAATATCTTTATTTCCTCATCAAAGCCAAAATGGGTCATGTGATAATAGCTGCTAGCTTTCACCCAAATTTTCAAAGTGTCTTTGCCGACAAATGATAGTTTTCAATCCATCTAAAATCCATGATGTGGTTTATGAACCCCAATAGCTTAGTTTATGAGAGAACAAAACATTCTCCCACAAGATTAACACAGACCTGCCGGGATCATTGTCAGTGGTGACACATTTTCAGCAAAATTCCCCACTTCCAATGAAGCATTTTCTTAAGTCTTTGGGAATCTCTTCAGTCCCTCATGGGTTGGATGAGAAGTGTCCTGGGATGGTTTAGCTTGGATGGCTGACCTCCCCTGGTTCATATTTCACAAGTAATACAATCCCTCTGAAGGCCTTACACAGACACAGCGTCGCTCACAAGCCTCCCCTAAAATATGTTGATGGTGTGTACCCTCTTTTTGTAGACCAAGCCACCCTTGGAGAGCAAGTGAAACGAGTCAAAGAAATTGAGGCGATTGAGAGTGACTGCTTTGTTCAGCAGACCTTCAGATCAAGTAAAGAAGTCAGGAAGGTAAGTGGTCCCTGCCCCTACCCCCCTGTTGGCAGCAGTCCTTGGGGTGCCAGCTGAGGAAGCGTCCTGGACCTTCAGGCTGTGGTGAGGAAGGAGACACGTGGGAGGGAGAAAGGCCGCATCAGACATACCACCCACAGCAGCCAGGCCCTGTGCAGGCCCACAGTGGGCAGACATGCTGGGAACCCCCCGTTTATTCTGGCTTCGCTCGACAAGGGGTGAGAACTCTGTGCCCACTGATTATAGTGTGTGCTCTTTATGCCTAAAATGAGGCACTTTCTTTTCAGACCTCTCCTAACAAATACGTCAGTAGAAGGAAAGTTGTGTGCCTTTATGAGCCCAGAGAAAGATGGCTTATCCTCTCGGCACAATTGGTTTCCAGTTTGTTCCACTGCAGTGGAAGAAACTGTTGAGAAATACTATCACTTCTGTGGAGTATTTCATGATCACACTTACCCATTAGAACAGTTTACAAGACATTAGAAAAAGTTATTTTAAGAAAAGGTTTTTATCTTCTAAAATAAGAAATTATCCAAAAAATATTTTTAGGGAGCAGTGAGGTGGTGCAGTAGATAGAGCACCTGACTTATTTTTAAGTCAGGAGGACCTGAGTTCAAACCTGGGCTTAACACGTCCTAACTGTGTGACCCTGGGCAAGTCACTTAACCCCAATTGCCTCAGCAAAAAAAAAGAAAGAAAAAAGATTTTTAACATAGATCATGAAGACATGTTTTCTGATTCCTTTTTTATCAGAAATATTCTTTCTTTGAACATTTTATATAATTTTTAGCTCTCAAAATTGTGTATGCATCAGGAGGCAAGTGTAGCTTTGGGATCATTAGAGTTGATTGGTTAGTGATGAATTAATGACTGTCTGTCAGGTAGGCCTGAAACTCTGACACCACTTAAAAAACTGCTTTTCTGGGTCTCTGGGAGCCTTCCAGTCAGTCACTTAGTGAGTGAACATTTATGAAGCCCTCCTGTGCTCCAGGCACATGCTAGGCACTCAGGTACTAAGGGCAGAAGGCAGTCCTTCCT
Source organism: Myrmecobius fasciatus (assembly GCA_023553655.1). Lineage (NCBI taxonomy): Eukaryota > Metazoa > Chordata > Mammalia > Dasyuromorphia > Myrmecobiidae > Myrmecobius > Myrmecobius fasciatus. The sequence goes on along the minus strand of JAJPUD010000467.1, from coordinate 669,437 downwards.
CTTCCTTTAGCTCTGTTCTCCCAGTTTATCTATTTTCCTTCCTTAAAGATCTTTACAGTCTAGGTGATCAACTGAGCTCTCTCCTTGGGCCTTAAACTACTTCCCACTTCTTCTGCCTCTGCTCTGGAGCCCCTCAGGGCCACTGGAGAAGCCCCCTGGGGCCCTGCCACCTTTCCATTTTTCCCTCATGGACTGGTGCCTCCTGCCACTGCTGCATCTCGGCAGGTCACGTCCTTGCCTTCTTTACTAAGAAAAGGAAAGCAGTCTCTCCCTGGTTTCTTCATCTCCATATGTACGTTTATATCTCCTCTCTCCTCCTTTAGCTCTAATCTTGGGGAAAAGTCACTCTTCTTGCTTCCATGAAGGTCTTTTCTATCTCCTCTCTCCCATGTTTCTAGCTCCCCTTTATATGTGGGCTTTCTCCATTACAATATAAGTTCTTGAGGGCAGGAGTCATTTATTTCCTTGTATTTATCTCCCTCTCTCTAAGCAAAGAGCCTGATGTGTGTATGCTAAGGGGCAACTAAACCCAGTGGATAGTCAGGAGGACCTGAGGTCAAATCAGACACTTACTAGAGCTGTATGACCCTGGGCAAGTCACTTAACTCTAATGCCTTTTAAAAAATAATTTAGAGCGGGACAGCTAGGTGGTGCTATAGTGGACAGAGCACCAGCCCTGAAGTCAGGAGGACCTGAGTTCAAATCTGGCCTCAGACACTTAACATTTCCTAGCTGTGTGACCCTGGGCAAGTCACTTAACCCCAATTGCCTCAGAAAAAAAGCAAAAAATAATAATAATAATAATAATAATTTAGAGGGGAAGGAAGAAGCAGTCACTAACCTCAGTGCCACTTCCTCACTACCTACTTACTGCTTGACCCGCCACTCTCCTAAAACTGTTCTCCAGCCACATCTTAGCTGCTAAGTCCAGAGCTGCTTTTTCAAGTATCAGGTATTTTCAAAGGTACTTTCTTTATCCTTCTTTGACACCTTGTCTGCTTTTGAGTGTTGACTGTCCCCTCAATGAGTAGGGTCCCTTCTCTTTAATGTCACTTCCTAGTGGTTCTCTCTCCTCTGTTTCCTCTGCTTCCTTTCCCACACACGTCACCAAGACTGACTGTGGCCTTCTTCTCTCCCCCTTCTCCCTTGGTATTCTTGTGGCTACGTGGTACTTCTGTCAGTTCTGTTACCTCTGAAAAGACGTCTCCCCTGAGTATAATCCTTTGGGGAGAAAATGGGTATTCAATGAAATTGAAGACTTTCAGGCTTTCCTGATGAAAAGACCAGAGCTGAGTAGAAAGTTTGATTTTTAAATACAAGATTCAAAAGAAGAATAAAAAGGAAAGAGAAAGCGTAAGGGATTCAGTGAGACTGAACTACTTATGTCCTTACATGGGAAAATATTTCTAAGTCCTACAAAGTTTCTCATTAGCTAGGAAAGCAGAGGTCTGAATTGAATATGATGGCATGATTACCTAAAATAAAATCGAATTGAGCAAGGAGAAAGAAGAACGCACCGGGAGAAGGGCCAAGGGTGGGACAGGGCAACAGAAAGGAGGCCTGAAGGAGATTGGGTAGGAGAGAAGCGGGGAGGCAGGGAGTGAGCACATGAGCCTTACTCTCTCAGAAATGGTTCAAAGAGGGAAATAAACTCAGTCGGATGCAGAAATCTGTCGTGCATGCTGGAAAGTAGGAGAGGAAGGGGGTGGGAGGCAAGGAACAGAAGGGAAGGTATCTTGAGAAAAAGCACTTTAAGGATGGACAGGAGAAAGGAGAAAGAGTACGGTCCCTGGGAAAATAGGAGAGGGGAGATGCGTGGTGGTAATCCTCCCGGCACAGACTTTTACAGTGCTTTCTCTGATAAAGGCCCCATTTCCCAAACAAACAGACCAGATGAGTCCCCGGGCACGTGTGCCCCACCTCAGTGGCGCAGTCTCTCCCCCCTCCCCCCAGTGGCTCTGCAGGAGTGCCCCCGGAAGCATCTCCAGCCCAGCCGCCCCCCCCCCCGGGACTCTTAAACATCACAAGTTTCAGCAAGAAGGCGAAGGGGACCCCAGGGTGTCTCTCCTGCCAGTCTGAGGCTCAGCAAGCTCTGGGCTAGACCTTCAGAGTGAGGGGAGAGCGCGCTTTCTGGAGCAGATAAGATGGGGGACTGCGGGCTTCTGGTCAGGGACCGGCCAGAGTAATTTCCTGTAAAAAAGCGCCGGACCGAGAGGAAGCACAGCGGGAGCGACCTGAGAAAGGGCGTGGGCCGTGGCCCTGGGGCCACGGGGAGTCCTGGGTCTGGAGGGAGCATCCTGGCGGCCGGACAGCCTCCCGGGCGAGGCTCCGAAGACCCCGAAGGTCCCCAGCTGCGCACGGAGAGAGTCAAGGCTGATAGAGGGCGGGCCGGGCAGGGCTGGGGCGGCGGGTAGAGGGACAGAGGGACAGATGGACAGGGGACGGGAGACCCAAGCGCCCTTCCCCCCTTTGCTGGGAGTGTCGCCCTTGGGGTTCCCACAAGCCTTCCCGCCGGTGTCCTCGGCCACTTACGCTGACCCCCGGCCGAGGCTGTCTGAAGGACTCCTCCAGTGCGCCCCGATTTCCCCTTCCCCCTTTTCTTCTCTGCTTTGGTTTGTGGCTTCCTGGAGTTTTGTGGGTTCATCCTCCTCCTCCCCTCCCAGGGGGCCCCAGGCTCCCCACACTGTGTCCACCCCTGCCGGGGCCCCATCCCTTGGGCTGGGCTGCCGGTCTTTCTCCTCGAGCCCCTGACCTTCCCCCCTCCCAGTTCTCGTGACAAGTCTTCTCTGGGCCCCTGGGAGGCTCCTTCGCACCCCCCGGGGCCTCCACGACTCACTGCCGCTGCAGCAGAACCCCCCCCAGAGGACCCGTCCCCGCTTCTTGGAGCAGGAAGGTGCCGCGGGCCCTTGGGGAGCCCTCTCGCCTGTCAGGTCTCACCGCTGCCTGATTTTTTACACCAATGTCTGACCCCCCCCGCCGCCACCACGGGACCCTTTCTTGTGACACAAAAAGGAGCGACGCCATAACTGTGGGGAGCCTAGTGCCCCCCCCATCGCCGGCCTCCCCTCCCCGGAGAAGTCGAGGAGAAAGACGAGAAAGAGTCGCCAGCCTCCAGCGCCTCTGGTGGCAGGAGCAGAACTGCGGGCGGAAAAAGGCCGCAGGGCGCGGCGTCTCTGCCCTGAGGAGGCGGCTCCTGCTCCCTTTTCCCTCCAGACCGGGGCCCAGACTCCCGCGCCATCGCCTGCTCCCGCTGGTCTCCCAAAAGCTGGCTCTCCCTGCGCGCTTCCAGGCTTGAGGCGGCTTCATGCGCCTCCGGCGAAGAGGAGGGAGCGTTAAAGGCGCCTGCTCACGGAGAGCTGCTGCCCTGGCGGCTTGGGGCGCCCCCCTGGGCCTAACGGGCCTCCCTGTGGTCTGAGGGCGGCCGCTTCTGAGGCCCGGGGGCGCCATGACAGCGACCGTGGTCTGGGCGTCCAGAGCCCGGGGCTCCGCCAGGTTCTGGCGCTGACGCCAGGCAAGCCCAGCCGGTCCCTCACGCCTCAGGGCTGTGAAGAAAGCGCCCCCTAAATGTGAGGCGTTACAGGGGAAGGACCGGGAGGAGGAAGCCCCGGGCTGAGCGCGCTCCGAGGAGGACTGGAGAGGGAAGGGACCGGGAGGAGTCCCAGAGGAAAGGCCGTGAGCCGCGCCCCCCCCCCAGCCGTGCTGTGGGGACACCCGGGGCCCAAGGGGGGTCAGGACCCCAAGCGGCGGGCCTCAGGGAGGAGCCGCCCTTTCCAGAAGCTTTGGTCAGGTTTTAGGAACAGAAGAGAATAGTGGGGGGCTACAGAGCGCCCCGTGCTCAGAGTTGGCCTTGGAAGGACGAGGAGAGCAGAGACCCGGCCCCAGAAAGAGGCAAGGGCGGGGTGCGCTGGGGCCTGAGAAGGGGTTGGAGCCCCTGCTGGAGGGACCCTGGGGAGGAAGAGGCACAGAGAGGGGGAGGAAGGCTCCTGAGCAGCCCGTCTGCCAGGGAGACAGAGCCGGCACGGGGCGAGCAGGAGCCCGCCGTCAGCAGGCTTCAGCGGGCATCCACTGGTGCCCACTGTCTGCGGACTCACACCCAGCAGAGTCCTGGGACTCCCAGGCAGGTCCGTGGCAGAGCGCTCGCCCTGCAGGGCACAGTAACAGGCTCTTCCACACAGCAGCTGTTGGCCCGCCCTGTGCCCAGTGCCAGGCTTGGAAACAAGCAGGAGACGGGTACAGGATGCAGCCACAGAGCCGTGATGGAGCAGCAGCTGGAACAGGCGGCCAGGGAAGGAGGAATGGAGACGGGGCGTCTGATCCGAGCTTTGGAGAGAGCAGCACGAGGCATCCCGGAGAAAGGGGGCACCAGACCCGCCCCCGCCCAGTGCCCAGCAGTGGGAGATGCCCCACAGACTGATGAAGGGCACAGCACCCGGCACAGGATCAAGTAAAGAGGGATCCTGGAAGCTCTTCCACACCAGAAAGAGTTTTGGTTTTATCCTGCAGGCAGAGTGGACAGGACCTTGGCAGCAGGGTGCTGGATGGGTCTGAGGGGGGCACACCTGCATGTACCCCCCCATTAAGTAAGGGGCCATTACAGCAGTCCAGATGAGCCCTCAAATAGCACTGGCAGAGAGAGAGGAAGGAGCCCTGGGGGGAGATGTCCCCAGGGCAGTGGAGGAGGATGGGAAGTGAGGAAGAGCAGAGGCTGAGATGCCCCTGTGGGTAACGGGGTGATAAGTGTGGTGTGTTTGGGGTGCCACCTGAAGCTGGCATAGTGCACCAGGTGGGCACTAATGCTCTGCAGAGTCCTGAGAGTCTGGAGCTAGAGAGATTTCAGAGGGTGGCAAGCCCTCCCATTGCTGCAGGGTGGCCAGAGCCTGCTCCTCAATGTGGGTTGGGGGTGTGATACTTTGAAATGTTCCATCAGGATGGACCCCCATAAAGCACCCCAAGTTCTGCGGCACTGTTGGGCGTATGGTCCGGTGAAGTCGGGCCAGCATGAGTGCTCGGAAGTCCTAGGGCCCCCTTAGGGAGGAAGCTGAGCTCCACAGGCTCCATAGCTTGCTGAAGATGCCACAGGGAAGAGGGGGGCCAGGGTTGAACCCCAGGCCCGTCCCCGGCCTGCTGGCAGGTCTCATGGTCACTGCTGGGGTCTGGGCCAGGATCTGAACTCCTCCTACTGCACCCTGCCCTCTTCAAGAGGAAGTCACCCCAAAGTAGCATTTGGGCCAGTAGTGAGAAGGGAAGGGTTTCCTTAGTTGTTTGGCGTATAATAAGTCCCCCCCCCAAAGTCCGGGTGATCCTCACAGCCATGGCTCCGAGAAGTGGCTGGAGCACCCGGCCCAGGCTGCCATAACGTGCCCCTTTTGTTTTTGCCAGCCCGCCGATCCTGGCGAAGGGAAGCAGGAGCCGGCCGCCTCGGCAACGGTGACTGCAGATCCGCCACACGTCGAGAAAGAAATCGATCCCGGCAGCATCCCGACCGCTATCAAGTACCAGGATGATAATTCTCTAGCCCATCCCAACGTAAGAGCGCTGGGCCTTCAGCTGTCGGGGGGAGGGAGCCCGGGGCCAGAAGGGCATCCCGAGACTGGGAGAAGGCCGAGGGTGACAGCCACGGGGCCCCCAGCCGGAGGGAGCAAGGGGCAGGGCCTCGGGCCCCTCAAGGCCCCTCTGAGAGCTGTGTGCTCCTTGTCTCTCGGGCCCCGGGCCCCTGCGATCTCCGAGCTGGAGCAAACTGGTAACCTGTTCCTTTATTTCTCTTTCTAACAGCTATTTATTGAGAAGGCCGAGGCTGAGGAAAAGTGGTTCAAGAGACTAATTGCTCTGCGCCAAGAACGACTGATGGGTAGTCCAGTTGCCTGACTAACACAGGATTGATTTCAGTATAACAATGGAATTAAAGTTTGGGGGGACACCAGAGTGAAAGATGGCGTGTGCTTGTGTGCGTGTGCTGATGTTACCTGATGAGCTCAATAAAGTGGCCGTTTTAGCCCGTTTTCTCCTCCTCACTTTTTCCTGCTCAACTAGACAGGAGTGCTAAGAATGGTTTCTGCAGTAAAGCGATCAGAAATTGGGGGGTTGTCGGAAAAGGCTGAGGCCATAGAGGCTCCCAGCTCCTGACGGGCGCCTTTCTGCCCTCGGGCTCCTCGCCAAGGAAGTTTCCTAAGCATCAGTAGGGAAATTTTCTGTCTAATCAGAGGGCTGGACCAAAACCAAAAGCATCAAAATAGCCGGGGGCCCAGCTGCAAAGTCCAGCGTCAAAATAGAGTTAGCAGGTATCGGGAAAATGGCAAATAAGACTTTGGGTGGTTTATTTTTTTATTTATTATTATTTTTATTTTATTTATTAATTTAATTTGTTTTTGTTAATTTTAAATTTGTTAATTTTAATTTGTTTAATTTGTTACAAAATTTCTACCCTTCCCCAGTCCCATTCCACCTTCCCCTAAAAAGTTCAGTAAAACTACCCAGTAGAGTGATTGTGATGAACAGTTCTCTGGGTGAGGGCTTTAAAGAGAGATGATGTGAATGAATTACACATTTCTAGCAATCATTGTATACTGTAAACCCAAGGCTTCTTAGTGCATCTAGTTTGAAACTGCTGAATTCGTTGTTTTAACCAATAACCTTTGCAGTCATAGACAAAAGGGGGAAAAAATCATTTCTTTGAAGGAAAAAAATACATGTATGCAAAGTATTAAGTTTTATGCCTAGAGGGAAAGCCATGTTCAGTAAAAACATTTCTAGTCAGAAATTGTATTTGCTACTATTTAGAAACTGACTCTTACTGGAGGCTTCCTTAGAAGCCCAGTAGTAGCTTTCTCCTGTAGCCAGAATTGCAGAAATCATGCCTGACAGAGAGGAAGAAACCCCAGAATCTCAGGATTGAAAGGGGTGTCAGAAGCCAGGTAGTCCGCCCCGTGTCTAAACAAGTATTCTCTCTCTGTAGCACGCACAAGTCATCATCCAACCTTTGCTGGAAGATCCGGATCAATATTGGATCCCCTTGCACGTCCTGATGCACCTGCGATCGAGCTGTGATTATAGATAGCAAATAAAGATTTAAGCCAAAGGCAGTAGGTCTTCTTGATCAACTTCATTTTACTTGTGTGGATTGTTAAGCCAAATGTGTTCACGTGCTTTTGAATCTCAGCACAATGTCACCTACAGATTGGGGCAACCAGAGGCCCTCGGCCGCTCACTAGGAATACCCTTCCCGTTGGACTCGGTGCTAGACGTCCTTCGTGACCACGCCAGAAGGCCATTCTGGGACCGCTCTCTCACTGGCCTTCCTCATTTTATTTGGGCAACCAGAAGGTGATCCAAGTTGCCTCTCGCTGTTAACATGTGGTTTCAGTAATATTTGGGAGGAAGAGACCATTGAAAAGGAGATTTTGCTCTGTGGAATCCCCTTTTTTAAATGTGTGAGTATGTACCTTCCAGATCACATGGATGTAAATAACAACATAGATGTGTACGTTTGTGTGCATGTATGTCCAAATATACGAGGAGTGGTCAGCTTTAAAATTTTACATGGGAACTTTCCCTGCTCTCATCCTCCAAGGGGAGTTTAGTTTCAGGAGGATTTTGTAGGTTTGATGTCGGCCTTTTTTGCTAACACGGTGTTCATGATTTTTCCCAGTTATTCACTCTCTTTCCCTCCCTGGGATGTCTTAAAAGAGCAATTTCTCTGTGTCCTCAAAATGGTGTCATCTCACAGACAACCTGTGCATGTTTGATCTAGCTTGTCCGCTTTTCCCATCCTTGGGGGGGTTTTTAAGTGTTATTTCTGCTTCCTCATGCATCGCATCAGATCCCCCATGTTGGAGTCCCAAGATGGTTTGTTACAGAAATCTTGGCGTATCTGTTAGATTTCTGTTTCTTGTTTCTGTTCCAGTTTGTGCTCTAAATAGCTAAGTGACTTGGTGGCTAGAGGGTGGACTTGGAGATAGGACCTGAGTTTGAATCCTGACACTTCCATTCTCATGGCCTCAGTTCCCTTCACCAGAAAATAAGGATCATAATTGTCCCAGACTGCCATGGTTGTTGTGAGGATCATATGAGATGATATAGATGCAGTACTTTACAAATAAAGTACTTTATAAATATGAGATTGTTACTAATTTCTTGGGAAAATTTGGCTTAGTTGGGTCTCAAGATAAGCTTTCTACAAAATCATATTTCCATCCACTGCTTCTCATTTTGTGAGATGATGCTGCTCAAAATTTTTGACCGTCTTCTGTAAGATTTTGGCCAGCATGTCCAAGTTACTTTTTAGAGTCATTTGTCCTGCTCAATGTGACCGTTGATTATACGCTGATTCCCTAATAAATGGTACAGCTTCGTTGCAATATCTGTTCCTTGATCCACTTATCATTTGTTGGAAGCTATAATTTTTTTTTTCTTCCCAAGGCAGTCAGGATTAAATGATTCACCCAGGGTCACACAACTAGTGTCAAGTGTCTAAGGTTAAATTGGAATTGAAGTCCTCCTGAGTCCAGGACCAATGCTCTCTCTACTGCCCTCCACTACACCTAGCTGCCCCCACAATCACTTTTTTTAATAAATCAGCTTGTTCACTGAATCTCCCCATTTTTCTTCCTTCTGACAATTTGATGTCGATTTTGACTTTTATCGTATAACTTTTGTGGGTATAACTACATCCAGGGAACAGATGCAGAAGTTACTCCAGAGTTCTTAGTTTTCATTGGGATGGTGTTACTCTGTGCCCACCGTGTCTGGTCCCTCCTGTGATTCACTGGCACGAGGCTCCACGCCAAGACTTTGGCCACTTGAATTCATGAGCCTCATTTTCCAGCAGATTTTTCACCAAGTTTCTCCTAAATCTTAGGAGTCACTAAAGAGTGAAGTATCCGTTGATCTCATTTGGAGGGTTCTGCTGACATCCTTAACCTTTGCAGCAGATGTGCATGAGCAACAACAAAAAACCCATGACCCACTACTTGTCTGCTAATTTTATTTATATAAAAATTGTCAAAATTCATAGGATTTCAGGTTCACAGGGCAGCGGGGGTGCCATATTGTCAATGTTGTAAGGATAAAATGAGCTAATAATTGCAGAGCACAATGCCTGGCACCAAACAAACACTATCAAAATATTAACTATTATGTTTTTATTAACCTCATTATTATCCTTCAGTTCCTCCAGTAATATTTCAAGTTATTGGTCACTGGTCAAAGACATCGTATTTAAAGCAGCAATTGTTAAATTGATGTTTCCAGATTATCTGAAAATTGTATAATTCTTAGCAACTTCTACTTCATGATCTCCCAAAGTTAATGGACAATTTTGTGTTTTTCCTTGTATCATGGGTCACCGTAACCAAGGATTCATCTACCAAGGGCCGGGCTGCTGGCAACGAGGCTCTAAGCCAGTCCTTTGGCAGCGCAGACCTCTCTGTAACCTTATCAGAGCTCTTTCCTGAATGCTTTAAACTGCCATGGTACCTGCCCTTTGAGAACTGAGGGTCACCTTTCTATGACGAGGCACCAAAGAAAGGCGTTTGTGGGGGATCGTTGTTGCTGTAAATATTTCTGATCGACGATGAGAACTACGAGAAGTTGGCGTTGGGCTGCAGAAAGAAGTATCTTGTTATGTGTCCGCTTTATGCCTGCAAGGACTCCCAGTTTGAATAACAACTGGTGTTCTTCTGAATCTAGATGTGCTATCACAACTCTCAAGTGTTCTCCATTTTGAGTGTATTTTGGAAAATGAACTCTTTGAGGATGTTATATACATATATATATGGGGGGTTTTTTTGCTAAAATACAAATAAAAACACCAACTTTGAATTCATTTATCCTGACTCTTGCACTCTAAAATTTGGAGAGCACATAATAACCAGTAGTGTATCAAGGCTCTTTGTTATTGAAAAGCCTTTGGTTCTAAGCCTCAGCTTTATCATCAGCTTAAGAAAATGAAAATGGACTATATGATCTCTAAGGTGCAGGATGCTTGTAATTGCTGTGATTGTTGGGAGGACTCCCCATAGAATGTCTGTGCAACAGGTGCTTACACTTTGGGGGCCAGAAATCCTAGAAAGCTTCACCTAGAGGAAAAAAGACGTCGGAGGGTGCAGAGACAAACTCCCTCCTCGGCTCTTCCCACCATGATTCATGTCCAGGTATCATTAACTCCTGGAGGAGATCCTAGCAGTGGCGCCCTACTAGCCAATTTAGATTAATTACGGGAGCATGTTCGTGCTATCGGCTCATCGCTAAAATCCCTCCGTCTGCCGCCTACCCAGCGGCTTTAATATCCGACCGAGAGGTTTCCATAAACACAGGGCCATCAATTTCTCGTGACTTGATTAATGATGACGCTATAGACTGCCTTCTGCCATGCTTTCCAATTGCAGATCTCCAAGTCCTTGATCAACAGGACCCGTGCATGAGCCAGAGAGGGTAAATAATCAGATGGTTCCATTATGGTCAGGAAAAACAGCGAGATGACCTCTGGGTTAAGATATGAGGTAAAGGCCAATACCTGGAAGAGCCTCGCCTCTAGGAGGCAGAAGCCTTTGCTTACCACTAACAGGTTGCCCTTAGTTTTCTCTGCCATAACATATCACCTCCCTGGGATGACGTGCGAGGCCCTTTACAGCTCGCCTCCAACACACATTGACAACTTTATTTCATGCTAGGTCCCTCTGTGTCTTCTGCGTCCCAGCCACACTGATCCTGGCTTGGTCCCTGACAAGCCAGCCTCTGTCCCTCTTCCATGCATTCATGCAAAGTATTTCCCTCTTCCTCTAATACATTCTTCAAATCTTGTCCTTTTAAAAGCCTGCTCTTCCTCCAAGAAGATGGTGTCATCTGTTACAGGAAACTCTCTCTGGTTCCCCTTGTGCCCCATAGAAACAGGGGTGACATGCTCAAACTGTCTTAGAGAATGCCGTCTCTCCCATTCTGCCTTGTAGCACATTCAGTCGTTTCATTGTCAGATTACCCTGGTAAGCTATTCACTGCCAGAGGCAGCCACAGGGTACCTGGAACTGTACTCAGAGGAGTTCATATCCAGCCCCAGACACTTCCTTGTGTGTCACAGAAAGCCTCTGCCTCAGTTACCTCGTCTGTAAAAGGGGATAATACTCATAGTGCCCACCTCCCCGAGCGATGGTGAGAGTCAAATTAAATGATATTTGTAAAGGACCTTACAAACCTTAAAATGTTATGTAAATGCTGACTTGTTTCTGAGAGCAAAAAAAATTGCTTCCAGTTGGTGCGCCACCCTCCCTCCCCCTGGGTTTTGCACATATTGAACAAAATAAAATTTCATTAAATTAAACCCAGTTTGTGCTACAGCTCCAGATGCAGCCAGGTGGCACAAGTGGATAGATTGCTGGGCCTGGGGTCAGGAAGATCTGAGTTCAAATAGAATACCAGACACTTACTGGTGACTAAGGAAGTCATTTCTTCTGTTTGCCTCAGTTTCCTCATCTGTAAAATAAGCAGGAAAAGGAAACAGCCAACCACTCCAGTGTCTTTGCCAAGAAAACCCCAAATGGGGTCGGTAAGACAAGACTGGAATAAGTGGACAAGAGCTACAGCTCCTTAAGTCCTCTTGCCTCAAAAGACTGATGAGACTCCACTGAGATGTTCTAGGGCTTTTGTGAAGAGCAAATGAGAAATGTGCCTGAAAGACCTCAAAGGGCTGCAGAAATATCAGTTATTAATTTGACAAAACATAATTCATTTCAAGGTCTCTTAGCCAGTAATATGAAAAAGTAAAATCCTCAACTATAGTGCCCAATAACCACATTTACCATTCATTGATCATCTATCATCTCAGTTATCTGCTGGACTTGTGCTAAGGGGTGTATTGCACAGACGGATGGACTAAGATAAAATAGCCCAGGCTGGTGACTGGGGTGTCAGGTTCTGAATGCCCTGCATCAGGGTGGCGTACCAGAAAAATAATGCTATTTATAGGGCATTTTGAGGTTTGCAGAGTGAGTTGCTTATTGCTAGGTTTGGAATCAGAAGGCCTGAGACAGCAGCCAATTAAATAATAATAGCCCGGGGAACCCTCTTCCTGCTTCCCAGTCAGATGAGAAGCCACAGCAGAAATGCTTCAACTCCATCAGCCTTGCTGAGAGGCTAATTCTAGCAAGATCAAACACTGAAGAAGTCTTAAGTTATGAGGAAGACTCTGCTAGGCTGGGAAATAGGAAGACAGGAGAACAAACCAAAAGGATCCCTTCCTTCAAGGAGCTTATGTGTTGTTGGTATATGAAAAATGGAAAGTCTAACAAAAGGATAGAAACGGGGTGTCCACAGTAGAGTGTGGACTATGGCACGTTTCCAAAACTCCTTGGGAACGGGGCCAGCTTGCTGGCTCCATATTGGTAGTGAGGATGGTTTCCCAAAGGGCAGCTGACTGCCACAACTCAGCTTGCTATGGGTAACTAGGATGAGGAAAGCTACATGTCGGGTACTTACAAAGCTAGCTCTGGAGCCCCCGTGAGTGGAGTTCCCATTTGAACAACTCAGCCCAGATGATGTCATAACTCTTAATTTTTATATTTATTATAAATTATAATTTATATATGTTACATATAAAAAATAATATATATTATAATATTTATAAAGGAGACCACAGCAAGAATAATAATATAATAGCTTCTTTGGGGAGATAATGGATTCTGTCTGTTTTCACCTTGTCCTCTTATTCTAAATAGATCTAGTCAGTTTTCCTATGATTTCTTGAACTATAGCATTCCAGACTTTTTATTTTTATCATGGATTTCAGGGAGTCAAATAATTCTTAAATTATCTCTCCTTACCCTGCTTATGATGGTCACTTTTTGTGATATCAGATATTTCACATTTCCTTTTATTTTTGTCAATCTTTTGATTTTCAAATATTTCTCACTGCCTCCTGAAGACATTAATTTATATTTAGTCTGTTCCAGTTTTCAGTGAATTCCTTGGGTAAGATTTATGCCTTAGGCTACTTCTAGGACTCTACTTGGTCCTCAGATAATTTTCAGGGGTCTGTGAACTTCTTTAAAATAAATATACATAATTTTATTCAAATATAATTTGTTTTGTAATCCTAATTTTAAACATTTAAAACTTTTTTTCTTAGAAGGATTCTATGATTTCCACATTGTGAAAGTGTTCATTACACACACACACACACACACAGAGTTATGAAACCCTGGCTAAAAGGTTATCAAAAATTCAGACAAATACAATGAATGGAGTACTCTTCATTAGGAAAAAGCATAAAATATTGAGATAGTAGTGGGCTTGGTATGTGAATAAGACCAAGAAGAAAGTAGCCTATCAGGAACAGAGAATATGTGTTGGAAAGTAAGGAAAAGCAAGATTTATTCAGAGGTTTGGGCCAGATTATGGAGGGCTCTAAAAGCAAAGTATTTCAAATTTAATATGGCAGAATTTAAGGAAATTAGTAAAAGTCTTACAAGCGTAGAAGTGATATTAAGAGAGGGGGAATTTTGTTAGAAGTTGTATATTTCAAATGAGAGGAGCTGGGTTTGATTCTTGACCTTGTCTCTTATAAGCAATTTGTTTGACCTTGAAAAAGACTCTTATCTTTTCTGGGCCTCAGTTCCCCCAATTATACAAGGAAGTTTTGAATTAGATGACTTCCAAGGTGTTTTTCAGCTGTAGCGCCTAGAATTCCATAAGCTCATATAGAATGTGATAGCTTTCAATCACCCTTTGCTTTCAGCCAACTAAATGAGATCCTCCTTGATTGCCCAGAATGGAGATAGTGGATGTAGGAAGAAAACTAGAGAAAGATTTGGAAGGGATGTAGATCTCGAGACTAAATGGGTGAAAAGAGAGAGAAAATCCAAGATGGCAACAAGGTTCCTTGGAAGGAAACCTGCAAGAAGGTGATAGCCCTGCGATAGTTAAGAAGGGAAAGGTAATAGAGGGTAAAGGTGCAGGGTGGAACATCCTGTTTTTGAAGTGAGGGAGGGCAGGGAGATAGAGGCGCTTTTTAGACGAAGGAAACAAGGCATTCCGGCAGAGGCAAGAGGTTCCAGGTGTGGACTGAATTAGTGCCGAAGCTGTAACTGAAATCTTGAGAGTCTGTGTCCTCACTTAGGATCTAAGCAATGAGAGAGGAGTGCAGAGAATTAACAGCTTAGAGAAGATCCAGAGTTAGGGACAGGGGAAGATGGGATTCATCAAAGGAGCCAGAGAGTGGGGAAACCAGACTAAGTAAGAGGAAAGAAGGGCTTCCTCCACCATTATGAATTTACAAGTTCTATTAAAGTTTACTGTACTCTTGTTAATGTATTCACCGACTGCTCATTTGTCACGCAGATGTCATCAAGCACCTTGAAAGAAAGACAAAAATTAATACGTGAGGATGCCAAATTATCCAGACTACGAGAGTCCCAAACACTTTGTTAAACTGCCAAACATTCCTCTGATTTCCTTCTCCAAAAGCCTCTGAGCCAACCGTGCTTTGGGATCCCACAGGAAAAAAAAACAGTCTAAACACAGCCTCTACATGAACGCCTCCCAGCAGCGTTCCTGATACATGCACAGAGGCGATTTAATAACCAGTCTTTGCACTGGATTTGTTGGCAGGGCTCATTTCATGGATCTAACAGTTCGAGCCCTTCAGTCTCTATCTCCAGGGTCTCCTGTTAGTACTGACCATCTCAGTTTCCAGGGCTATAGGTCAGTGTTCATAAAATTAAAGAGAAGCAGCATACCTGGAAGACTCTCAGAACTCAGCAGCGTTCAAATTTATTTTTAGATCTCAAGAAGGAATGGCAAAGTGATCCTATTGCCATTTTCAAATGGAGGAGTGAACTGGATTGACCCCTCTTCCCAGCATCTTGTCATATAATCCTTAAGTCCAAAGCCTCTAATGTAGGAACTATTATGGTTTATGTAATCTTTAAAGAAAAAAAAACGATGAAATGCTCTCCATATCCTCCTTAATTAAGATATAGGAGGACCAGAAATGGAAGTGTGTCTGTCATATTTAAAAAATGAGGAGCAACGAACAGGCCAAATGGATTCAAAGCAATGAAATAAAAAACCCCAAGAAAGGCCTTCACTGTGTTGGTTAGATTATCCAAGGAGGATTTATAAAAGGACGCAAGTGAGAATTTCACAGGATGAGTTAATGGAGATGGGACATGATCTGTGGTGGGGGTAAAAGAAACCCCCATGTTAAAGGAATCGTGAATTCATGATCCATATAACTTGATGTGTGATCTACAAAGACTTGGTTCTGTTCCCTTAATCCATGAATGAAGAGAATGTTTCCTTCTTTGTAGCTGTAATCCAGATACCCAATACAATGCCAGAAAAGTAGGAAAGTCAAGTCAGCTGGTATTTATTATGCTTTTACTATGTCCAAAAAAGGCAAGAGATGGCTCGTCATCTTGAGAAGCTCACAGTCTAAGGGACATTCCATTGGCAGAGAGAGCTCCCAGATAAGGAACTTCCTTCTATCAATGCAGGACGACAGCTTTTCTGTAACTCAGAAAGTTGCTTAAAGTATGAAAGGATCAAGTGTCTTAATTAGGGTCACAGAGATGATAGATTAGATAGAAAAGAAAGAAAGAGAGAGAGACAGAGAAAGAAAGAGAAAGGAAAAGAAAGAAAGAAAGAAAGAAAAGAAAGAAAGAAAAAGAAAGAAAGGAAGAAAGAAAGAAAGAAAGAAAGAAAGAAAGAAAGAAAGAAAGAAAGAAAGAAAGAAAGAAAGAAAGAAAGAAAGAAAGAAAGAAAGAAAGAAAGAAAGAAAGAAAGGAAGGAAGGAAGGAAGGAAGGAAGGAAGGAAGGAAGGAAGGAAGGAAGGAAGGAAGGAAGGAAGGAAGGAAGGAAGAAAGAAAGGAAGAAAGGAAGAAAGGAAGAAAGGAAGAAAGAAAGAAGACAAAACACTTGGGGACCAACTTTAGGCCAGGCCCCCCGGAGCTTGCAGATGGGGAGGGATGGGGCAGCAGGGCTCACCCTGTGTCATTAGCTTCCTAAGACGGGTAAGTGATGGACTTACCCGTACAGAGATTTCCTCCTGGCCCGGAAAGTTGGCGTGGGAGCCCTGATTCTATTTGGGGCTCTTGCTCTGTCCTGGGCTCCTTCCCAGAAGGTGAAAGCTCACTGCAGCACACGGGGAAGAGCTTCTGACTGTCTATTTCAAGTTTCTGCTCTAGCAAACAACTTGGGTCCCTGCACCTTCAAGGAGAAGGCGTTTTCTTCTTGAAACACATTTTTAGATTTCCTGACTCACCTTGGATACTTGCAATACACATCTTTCATGTGTCATCACATTTCTCCATTTGGGGGGAGTCCAAAAACCATCTTGTTTCCACAAGCAAAGGGAAGATATTTCATCCAGAAGAGAAAACCATGATCCTTGATAGTCTGAATGATCATGGACACAAGTAGGTTTTCATTTGGGCCATGAAGTATAAGACTAAGATTTGGTCCTAAGTTGGGCTGACCCAAATTCTAACATTTAACTGGATTCTAATTTGAACAGAAAAGCAAAAGTTAAGTAATGGCTATCAAATCCTTTTTACTCCCAGTATAGCATTAATTTTTTTTTTGTCTGAAGGATCTAGGTCCCCATTTGGACACCTATGCACAAAACTGTGTGTATTTTATACAATTCACAATACTCTTGGTAAGAACATGCTACTAAAGCACTGCCCACCCTTTGAGAATCCCAGTAATAGATTATCATCTTCTGCTATCGTCATATTTGTGTTTTGTTTTTTGTTTTTGTTTTTGCTGAGGCAATTGGGGTTAAATGACTTGCCCAAGGTCACACAGCTAGGGAATGTTAAGTGTCTGAGACCAGATTTAACTCAGGTCCTCCTGATTTCAGGGCTGGTGCTCTATGCACTGAGGCACCTAGCTGCCTCATTTATGTTTTTCTTAGTATTTGTTCCATTGGATAAAATGTGCCCATTTTCCAGGTCTCTGGGGACATCTACAGCAGCCATATAACAAGCTCAAATTCTATATAAAGCCTACCTCTAAAGTTTGATTTATAATCAGTTAATCAACAGCTTTATTTTTTTTCCTTTTCTTTCTTTTTAAAAATATTATTTGTTTTATTTAAAAAAAAACATAATGGAAAAAAGGAAAACAAACCAGAACAGAACATTATCAAGGGCCCAGCAGAACATCAAGGAGGATTCAAAACATATAACAATAAATTACCAGTTCAAGAAAGTACATATAATAGTAGAAGAAATTATATTCACATGTCCATCTTTTCTTTCCCTCCTTGTAGGTTGTTCTTTTGTTCTCTGCTGCATACTTTTTTTTTTACTTTATTCTTTTTTTCCCTTTTCATCCCCCATCTCCCCCAAGCAAGCTATAATTAAACAGAGATATGTGATATATACATACACATACACACCCACTCACACACACACAAACATATGCATATAAATTCACACCCACTCACAGACTCATGCACATATACATGTCACATACACACTTACATAGAGCAAAATACAAGCATATCTACATATACTCAGACACACACATATAATACACATGCATTCACTCAAAAGTAAACATGCATCTAAAACAAGATTAGTATGGCTGACATACAATGTAGATTTCTCTCTTGATTGAATTTTAAGTTTGACTTTGTCCAAGACTAATGATTTAGTAGTCATCCTTTTTTTTCTAATAAATTATACTCCTGATTTTTGTTGTAATGTTTGTGTGCATTTCATTCTTTCCTATCCCTGCTAACTCTTCTGCTTTAATTCTGCTCTTTAACTTGCCTTGCTGTTACTTGACCTCCCCCCACCTATGGATGCCTTCTTTGTCTTCTTCCCTCACCCTTTGCTTCCTCATCCTCCTTATTTCTTTATAGATTTTGAAGGATACTATACTCTTCATATACATATACATATTCATATACATATATACACATAATATATAGTGTTGCCTATTAAACCCTTTCCTGATGTGAGTAGATTTTCAGAACTATAAGCCCTCCTCCCTCTAATACCTGTGTGTCTGTTCTTTCTCTGCACCTAATTTGTATGACATAATTACCATTTTTACCTTTTCCTGGGCAGTTTTGCTTTTTAGAGTCACATCATACTCAACTCTGCCCCAATTTTTTGAGCGACCCAGTTACGATATCAATCTTAAATAAATATTTACAGTATAGTATACAGTAAATTATACATTTCCATTTTAAAAAATAAACAATTTGTCTATGTTAAGTTACTTGAAATTGAGCTTTGATGTTGGCATTTTATATGTTAAATTTTCTATTGAGTTTAGGTTTGGTTGAAATAAAGTCCTGAAAATCTGCAAGTTTGTTGAATATCCATTTTTTTTCCTTCAATATTTTGAATAATTTTGCTGGATATGATTTTTGTCCACAGGCCTAGTTCTTTTGATTGACAGTAGATATGATTTCAGGGCCTGTGGTCTTTTATTGCAACTGCTGATAAGTATTGTACAATTCTAATTGTAGCTCTAGCATATCTAAATTGTTTTTTCTTGTTTCTTGCAGAATTTTCTCTTTGATCTGGAGGTTTCAAAATTTGGCAGTAGTATTCCTGTGTTTTCCACAAAGGATCTCATTGAGGTAGTTATCATTGGACTTTTTCTATTTCTATTTTCCCCTCATGTTTTATCACTGAAGAACAATTTTCTTGGATTATTTCTTGCATTATTGTGTCAAGGCTGTTTTTTTTAATCACACCTTTCAGGTAGTTCAATTATTCTTATGTTTTCTTTTCTTGATCTGTTCTCTAGCTATTATTTTTACATTTCATATTCTGTTCTATTTTTCATTCTTTATATTGTTTTGTTATTTCTTGGTCTCTTATAGCTTCACTGGCTTCCTTTTGCCTAATTCTAATTTCCAAAGAGTTATTTTTGTCTTTAAAACTGTCTTCTTGTGGATAGAGCACCAACCCTGAAGTTAGGAGGACCTGAGTTCAAATCTGGTCTCAGACACTTAACATTCCCTAGCTGTGTGACCCTGGGCAAGTCACTTAGCCCCAATTGCTTCAGCAAAATGCAAAAAAAAAAAAACTGTCTTCTTTCCTTACTTTTAACTTATTTTTTCATAATCTTCTTGCTTTTCATGGATGGTTTTTATTTTTCAATTTTTTGGTTTTTCTTCAATGTCTTTCACTTGATTTTCATTTTTTTTTAGTTCTATAAATTCTCTTTGGGCAGGGAGTCATTTCACAGACCTCTTTGGGGTAGAAACTTTTTTTACTGTGGTGTTTTCCACTGAAGATGAACTCTGGTCTTCCTTATTCCCATAGTGGGTCTGTATGGCGGGGTTCTTTCTTTGCCAGTTCACTTTTTATGAGAAATATTTGTGTAAGCACTTCTAATCATGGGATGGGAGAATGGTGCCTCTGGCTTCTCCCCTCTCACCTGGAACCCCAAACCAAGAGCTCCCTCCTATAAGTGCCTGCAGCCAGCAGCATCCCTGCCCTGCTGCCTCTGCACTCCTGGTGTGCTGGCTCCTTCCCACCCAGGCCCACCTCTCAGCAGCACAGCTGGGCCTGGCATTCCTGATCAGCCAAGGTTCCCTCAGTTTTCATGGACTCAGACTCCAACTCCACAAACAATCCAGGAGGTGAAAGCCTTTGTGATTCTTGCTGAGGCTCCAGCTCGCTCTAGGGCTCCCCACTTGGTGATTCTTCAGAGGTTTTTGTACTTCACATGGTTAATCCCAGCCAGGGGGCTTTGTATCTTGAGGAGTCCTGTTCTGGTCCAAGTCTTCTTGATTTTTCCATCTGTATTTGCCTTAAGACACAAATTTGCTCTGTTTGTGAGGGAAATTGGGAGAGCTTGCAATTTACCAATCTACTCTGTCATCTTCCCAGAATCCTCCTCCCCCCTCCCACAGCTTTATGGATTTAAGCATATTCTGTACCAAGCTCTGTCCGAGGTGCTGATACCGAGAGAGACACAAAGCCTGTCCTCAGGACGCTGACCTTGAGGGGCTGGCCCTGTGGCTGCCAAAGCTCCTTCACACTGATTCTGTGACTGATAAAAAAAAAAAACAGCATGGATGAACAGAACCCTCCTAACCCTAGTGGGTGAGAGATATTTCTGAGGAAGAACCCCACAGACTTGTGGAGTGAACATGCAGGAGACATGTGGCCTGAGAGAATGACCCAGGAGCTCCATGAAGGGAGACCTTACTTCTGTGGACAGCACAGACTTCTGAATGGCCACAGGAGCCTGTGGCAGTGGCCAAATCCAAGAAACTGCCCCATCCTTCAGGTCCCTAATCACTGCTGAGAGCAGATTCCCTTCTCTCTCCTCTCTCCTGAGATCTCCTTTCACCCCCAGCTGAAAGGCCCTTTACTCGTGGGCATTGTCTTGGTCTCTTTTAATTTTTATTTGTTTACTCTTTGCTTCCATAATGGGTTTACTCCTATTTCCTGTTCATGATGTTCTTGAGTAATCAGCTAATGTGGGAGGGTGTTAAGCTGCTTAAATAAACTCAGTATTAATCTCCACTGGAGAGCCAGTAGGAAAAGTGGTGTTGATCCTAGGCCCCCCAAAGTGGGAGGCCCCTGAACCACCAATACTTGTGCTGTGGGGAACAGACATAAACCTAACCCAATCAAGGTAGTAGCAAAGGGAAGGAGCAAGTTCCCAGTTTCTTGTCCCTCCTGCTCTTTTCCCACTTCCCACCAAGGCAAAAATCACCATCTCTTTTGGAGGAGGATTAGCCAGATCCCCAAACAAATACCTGTTCATACACACAGAAGCCGAACCAGGATGATGACTGAGAATCAGTGCGAAAGAGCTTTGGCAGCCACGTGGCCAACCCCTGAAGGTCAGCGTCCTGAGGATAGGCTCTTTTGCTTCTCTCTTGGTATCAGCACCTCGGACAGAGCTTGGTACAGAATATGCTTAAATCCATAAAGCTGGGGGGGGGGGAGAGGGGGGAGGAGGATTCTGGGAAGATGGGGGAGTAGGTTGGTAAATTGCAAGCTCTCCTGATTTCCCCCACAGACAGAAATGGAAATCAGTGGAATTTAAATTGCCAACTTCAAGATCCCCAAGGAAAT
The DNA here is from genome assembly GCA_023553655.1 of Myrmecobius fasciatus. NCBI lineage: Eukaryota > Metazoa > Chordata > Mammalia > Dasyuromorphia > Myrmecobiidae > Myrmecobius > Myrmecobius fasciatus. The sequence continues at coordinate 648,390 of JAJPUD010000467.1, read as the reverse complement.
GCAGAAATAATTAGAATCTGAGCACATGGGCTGTGGAACGGACCTTTGTCTTGTCCCACACTCCTAATATACCCATGAAAAAACTGGGGTGATAGAGGTGATGTGATTTGCCTGGGACAAATCTGGTTAGTGGGAAATTTCCTCATTCCCAATACAATAAATACTTTCCATTTCAGAACATAAGCTACCCAACCAAAAGACCAAAGCCTAGCCTTCCAAATAATAGTCAGAGATGTTCCCCATAGACCTTTAAGACCAAGTTCTTAGGGAAATTACATCTTCTGAGCTTCAATGGGCATTTCATACCACATCATCAGGCACTGGCTCCCACTTCACTTATGGAGTCTTGTGGACTCTCTCTCCTTAACATTTCTTGAATCCATCTCTTTCCACTCAGGTGGCTGCCACCCTTACTATCTCTTACCTGGCTGTCTGAAGTTGTCTTCTAAATGGTCTTCCTGATTGAAGTCCTTCTACATAGCGGCTAAAATGATTTTCTTAAAGCACAAGTCTAACCATGCCCCTTTGGTGCTCAGTAAACATCAGCAGCTCCTTTTTTCCTCTATAATTAGCTACAAACTCTTGTTGGACATTTAAAGGTCTTTACCACCTGCCTATAACTTACCTATTTGCATGTATCTGCATATACATGACTTTTTTTCTTATGCTCTAGAATCTGGCCAAACCAATGTTCCAGTGATTTCTCGTGCACAAAATCTTATTTTCCCTCTCCATGCTTTGATAGAGACTATCTCCTATGGCTGGAATACACAGCCTCCTCCCCTCTACCATTTAGAACTTCCTTCGAAGCTCTACTCCTATGTCAATTCCTACATGATTCTTCTAATTGTTAGTGCCCCCCAAAAAAAATTACCTTATAACCATATCTATTTTGTATGTACTTATTCCCAATATAAAAAGCATGGAGCAAGCAAATAACTCTGCTTCACTTCATTGATGATTGACTGGAAAAGCTCAAGAGTGTGATCCATTATCCAGAACCTGGGCAAGAATACTGTCATGAAACTGATGCACAATACAATAAACTTCTCCAGGAAACCAAATTTTGCCATAATTTTCCACAAGCCCTCATCACTGACAATATCAAAGGCCTTGGTCATATTGATGAACACTGGGGACAGACCTCTGTTCTGCTCCTGAGTTTCTCCTAGAGCTGTCAGGCAGCAAACAGTACATTGATTGTTCCTTGACTCTTTCTAAAGCCACAATAGCTCTCAGGGAGATGATCATCTTCCAGGTGAAGGATCAGCCCATTAATGAGGACTCTGGCAAGAAGCTTGAAGAGACAGATATCCCTGTGGTTGTCACAGAACAATCTCTTTTCTTTACCTTAATAAAGATGGACGGTGGGGCCATCCTTGAACTCCTAGGGATAACCTCCTCTTGCCATATAACCTGGAAATTTTCAGTTAGCTTTTGTAGGAATAGTTGCCCCCTGCCTTGTAGATCCCAGCTGGAATAGAATCAGGCACTGAGTCACACAAGAGGAGCCAAATGACACTCAAAACTTTTTCTCCAGTTGGAAGTCCAGCTAGAGAAGGATTGACTTCAGCCTAAGGTAATGGTCAATGATTTCAGCATTGATTGATGATGGTCTGCTAAGAACTCTATAGAAGTGTTTGGCTTGGAGGCAGCTAGGTGGCGCAGTGGGTAGAGCACCAGCCCTGAAGTCAGGAGGACCTGAGTTCAAATGTGGCCTCAGACACTTAAGACTTCCTAGCTATGTGACCCTGGGCAAGTCACTTACCTGACTTCAGGCGCAGCACTATCTTTCATAAATGACCTACTCAGGATCACTCAGCTAGTATGGGTGAGCGGGGCAAAGTTATAAATCCAAATCATCTGGATGGCAAGCCCAGCATCATTACTGTAAGCTGATTCCCGACAGTGTTTTATATTAAACAAGAATTGCTTAGCATGAAAATTAAAACAAAGACTTTGTTTAGGTTTCTGCTTTTTCATTATCCTAGAATTACAGGGACCAGGACACTGGAACTGGCACAACCAAACAGATCCTCCAGCGTGGTCTTGACTTGCGGGTCTGCTATGTCGTATGTTATGTTAGATACCTGAGGATTACTATGTGAAGAGTCAGCAGTCCTGGTCACTGACTATATGCATCCCTCATATCGCACGGGCTTGTGGTCTTTTCCCTGATCCAGCTTATCCCAATGAGGATTCCTCCCGCCATCTTGGTGTGACCATATAAATCAGACCTGGGGTGGATCTCAGCCAAACAGACCCGCCACCCACTAACAAAACAACAATAGAATTAATGACTGATATTTGTATGAGGCTTTGGTGTTTTCAAAGCACTTTATTTACAGCAGAAAGAGTTAGTCCTGGGTGTGAATCCTGATTCTTTGACGTCGAACAGTTCCCTTCTGCTCTCTGGAACCTCATTTTCATGATCCACATGACCCCCTAAAGTCCCTCACAGCTCTCCTTCTCTGATCCTACAACCCTGGGAGCTAGGTTCTACCAGTTGGATCATCCCTACTTAGAGATGAACAAATCGGGGCCAAGAGAAGTCACGTCACACAGCTAGTAAACATTGGAGGCAGGATTTGAATCCAAGTCTCTCTTGATTCAAATCCAGCACTCTGTCCACTAGGCTTCACTTGGAATGACCACTGGCTCTTTCTCCTGAAGGGCCTGGTGGACAAACTCAGACCATCCACCCCACCCCACTCTGGATGCTCCACGCCACAAAGCCAACAGCCGTGAATCAGATGGAATCAGCCACATCACCCAAATGACTGAGGATTAAGGAGCTAAATTAATCCCCAGTGGAAATCACTGTGGATCTCATTAGTTCAAGAATAACTTACCTTAAGACTTTAATTAAAAAATCATATTTACTCCAAAGAAATGAGAGTTGTCAGGTTTCTGCAGAAGCCATAATCTCAGTTATGCAAAATTGTCTTATATGAAGGCAGACATCATTAATCTCACTGGCGAGTCCCTGCAGACTGACAGTCCTTAGAGCATCGCGGTGATTTCCTGCAGATGCCTTTTTATCTGCACAAAAGAGCTATAACTCATGCAGACATGAAGCCTGCAAAGGTCTGAGCAATTAGAGACATCCTTCTGCGAAAAACGCCGGCACTTTATCATGGGAGAGCTCCTCATAATGAGTTTATTCTTTAATGGAGCCCCACGTCTCAATACTATCCCCCCAAATTAACAGTGGCTAGAAACCCTCTTCTTTTTTTCTGTTAAAGCAGCATACGCTGTCAGCACGTCCTCCAGAAAGTCTGGAAGAAGCTGCTTCCTCTCTAGTTTAAGCCAGATTTCTCATAGAACTACCTCTGACTCATCTACAAATGTACCAGAATTCTACTCGCCTACAAAAGTAGTCCATAAAAATCTGAGGGAGTAGTCCTCGAGGTCAGGGACTATGTCTTAGAAGGATCAGAGAGTTAGAACTGGAGATTTAGAAGGATCCTCAACTCCCCCCTCCCCATTTTACAGATGAGAAACCTGAGGTCAAGGCAAGGATCACCCGGGAAGTAAGTGGAAGAGCTGAGATTTGAACTCAGGTCCTCTGTAAATCCACGACCCATTCCCCCTGTCTCCACCATCCTGGCAGTTCCCTGGCCAGCTGCTGACTTCACATCAGCTCAGAAGAGCCAGTAGGGAAGATTTACTGCCCTCTCCAACCCCCAATTCTATGGTTGTACCCCCAGACTGAACCCCTCATTATCCCTCTGACTAGAACACTCTCACCACTTCTTACTCTCCCTATCCCTGTGCTATTTAATCATCAGCTCTGCAAGATTAAACTACCCTCCAAATTGTTCTCTCAGCTTCCCTTTTTCATCCCTGCCTTCACTCCAACTCTACCCAACTTGGCTTTCCAAGTCACCAGCATCCCTGACCACCCCTTATAACAATGGTGGTCCCTTCTGTTACTCCCAACACACACCAAAGCAAGTCCAGACTCTTCCTTTGTCGTCTTACCCAGCAACCTCCTCTCCCTTGAAATTCCCTCTCCTAAAATTTGTCACCCAGCAGAGACCATGATGGTTTCTATCTACCGGCTCCCTGGTCACTCTCTCCCTTTTCTCAAAAAATTCAGCAACTGGCTCATCTTCTTCCTCTCCTTCCTCACTTCCCCCTTATAAGGGATGTCAGCGTTCATGCTGATGCCCTATTCCCCAAGTCCTTCGTGTTTTCCAAACAATGACCTCCTCTCATCATGGCCCACCAGTGTTCCCCTTCCTTATTCAAAACTTCTGGGGCAGCTAGGTGGCGCAGTGGGTAGAGCACCAGCCCTGAAATCAGGAGGACCTGAGTTCAAATCTGGTATCAGACACTTAACACTTCCTTAGCTATGTGATCCTGGGCAAGTCACTTAACCCCAATTGCCTCAGAAAAAAAGCAAAAACAAAGGACAAAACTTCTGACATTTCTGTATTTGATCTGAACCTAGTACTATTCTCTCTCCTTCTGCTTTAACCCTTTTAAACATGATTCTCACCCTGATTTCTCTATCCCTCTGGATGTTCTCACACTATTATCCCATCTCTAACCTTTTTCTTCTTTCCCAATCTTGCTCCTAAATAATTAACCAATTCAATTCCACGAGATCCAGCTCTCAATCCCTGTCCCACTGCTGCTCATCTCTTACCAAACTCAGTTCCCCGATTGTGTTTACTGTCTGTCCTCATTGTTCACAAGCTGTTCCATGGACCTGGAGGACATTATGCAATCAAAGTAACCCCATGGCAGCAAGGCCATCCTTTTATTTCCCCATTACTGCTTCCCTGTCTCATTCCCCACAGAAGCTACTCCAAGCCTCTTCTCTCCTTGTCCTCCCATCTCCCTCTTCTCTCAGCAGATTCTCATCTCTTACTCTCCTGAGAAAACTGGGGCCATCCATCATGAGCTCTTTCTTCTCCTTTCCTTATTGAAAAATACTTCCTTTGCTTGCATTTTGTTTCTCATTTTTTTCCTTTTTGTTCTGATTTTTCTTGTGCAGCAAGATTCTATAAATAAGTATACATATAGTTTAACATGTGTAACATGTATTGGATTACCTAACATTTAGGGGAAGGGTGGGGGGGGAGGGGAAAATTTGGAACACAAGGTTTCATAAGGGTCGATGTTGAAAAATTATCCATGCATATGTTTTGAAAATAAAAAGCTTTAATTTAAAAAAAAAGAAAAATACTTCAACACCGTCTCTTACCCTCTCTTCCTTTATTCCATGAGGAGAACTACATAAAAGCCAAAGAGAAGAATGTTTTTGGGAAGAGGAAACAAAGGATGAAGTCAATCGCATCAGAAAGGTCAAGAAGGATGATGAGGTAACCATTTTCCTGGCCAAGACTAACTCTTCTACCTGAGCCCTTGATCCCAGCTTCTCAACTGTCTCCAATCCTTCTCGAACATTTGGTCTCTCTTTCCTTTGGTTTCTACCCTGATGTCTACAGACATTCCCAAGTATCCCTTATTCTTTACAGCAACGCCATTTCATTTTACCCTCTACATCTTCAACTTCCCTATCTTTCTTCTCTGTTTCTCAGCCAAATTATTGGAACCTAACTGTCCTATTTCCATTTTCTCACGTCTTCCTCTACCTTTTGCAGACTGCCACATCACTGAAATCGCTCTCTCCAGAGCTACCAGCTATCTCTTCTTTGCCAGATCTCAGTCTTTTCTCATCTTCATGCTTCTGGATCTCCTCTTCTGTCTCCTCTGGGCTTTCTCTTCTGGTTCTCCTCCCAATCTCCCCACTCATTTTCAGTCTTCTTTGCCAGCCCATCTTTTATATCCCACATCCCTTCCCCCCCTTCCCCAGTGGCCCTCTCCTGGTCGTCCTTCTCTTCTCTCTATACAATCTGCTTTTTCTGTTTATGAGGTCATCTTGGCAACCTCATCAGCTCCCACCTGCTAATGCTCATGGATCAAGGTCCAGCCTGATGATTCAGCATCTCACCATTTGGTTAGTGGACATTTCAAACTGGGTGCCCTAGAGATACCTGGAGCTCAGAGAATCCATCACCCAGCCCCCCAAACTCAGACATCTTCCAAGCTTTCTTCATTCTGTCGTGAGCCTCCCAGGATGATCACCTTGGTGTTCTCATTTCTTCAGTCCACCGCTCTGGCCAGACTGGTTGCCAGATCTTGTGATTTCTCCCAACACTATTCCTCTCGGACACAGATACTGCCTTAGTTCATCCCCTGGACATCTCTTTGCCCAAACTCCACATTAATCCATCATCCCCAAAGAGGCAGCTCTGAGCACATCATTTACCTACTCACTAAACTCTGGTAGCTTCTGGTTTCCTTTTGAATCAAATATAAATAATTCTTCTCTAGCTTTTGAAGTCCTCTACAACCTAGAACTAAGCTTTTTTCAGTCCTTTCATACAATATTTCATTTCCCTCCCTCTACAGCTCAATTAAAATCACCTCTTTTTTCCTCACACAATATATTCCATCTCCCATCCCTGACCTTTGCACTATCTGCCCTTTGACCTTCTTTCCTTACATCCTTCAAATCCTCCCTTTCCCCAATTGCTGATGCCCTCCCTGACTATCTACCTTGTATTTTTCTGCATATGTTTCTATAAGGAAAGGTCAGCAACAACTCTTTCTTTTTATTTCTGTATGACCGGGGCCCAGAAAGGGGCTGGCCCATAGTAAGCACTTAATAATTGATTGATTGTACAAAGAAGACCATGATAAGTGTTTACTTGAATGAATAAATAAACAGAAAAAATAAGCAAAAGCCTACAGTTTGTATTTGGAATAAGAGGGAATAATAATTTTGCTTTGAATAATGAGCTTCATATTATCATTAATTACTTTAATACAACACTAAGTATTTAGTCCCATACATCTTTCCTAGAAGTCTTCTGTTACTAGGGGAACTTAGTTTATGAATTATTGAATCATTATTAAAACTATTAAATACTGTTTGGATTTTTTTCTTTCCAATGTTTTTAATATGGTAATTAAATTTGAGTCTGAAGGAAAAGTGATCAATCAAAATCTTCTATTGCTACAGTGGAACAGAGAGTGTTGGCAATATTTACCAGGACTACAACAATGAAAACGGAGTGGGAAATAAAGGTGGGCTGAAGGAAAACCTGTTTGGCTCTTGTTGAGCATGTTTACACAGAATCTCTTGAAATGGGTTTGAGCACAAAGGATATTCCCAAGAGAATGAAGCAAAAGCTACAAAGAAGTACTTTCTAACCCCAAGTCAGACCCTAAGATGGAGACTTTGTCCCTGGTGAGTAGAAAGGGGAGTTTTACTTGATTAGATGGCTTCTCTGTGTCCTAATATCCTTAAGCAGGATCGCTTTGCTTATAAAATTCCCATTGAATCCCTCTGCATAGATGGCTCTTGACCAATGGATCTTCTCCATTGTCTTCTTCATGGTCAAGTAAAGGCTCAAGCCAGTGAGACTGCAGCACTATGTGTTGTCAGAGACAGCTGAGTTTAGAGCCAGATGATCTGAGTTCAAATGCAGACTCCTTGACTTAGTACCTGTATGATATTGGGCCAGTCAGTGAACCTCCCTGGGCCTCAGTTTCCTCTGCTGTGAAATCAGGGAGTTCGACCAGATGGCCTCCAAAGTCCCTACCAGCTCTGACCTGTGGTCCTATGAACCCCTTAAAGAAAGTCTTTTATTTCCTATTTGTGTTTAGATCCCCTCCCAGAATCAGACATAGGAGATGGGGAGAAGGATCCCACATATTATTTCGCCTCACCTTTAGCAGAAACCAGCCTCCACTTAGCACGAAGACCATGGTCACTTGGCGTAATGGAAATCCAAACCCTCAGCAGCCCCAGGAAAAAGCACCAGCTTTCCAGAGGGATTGAGCTTCTCAGCCCTGTTTTCTGAACTAATTGTAGACATTGAGACTTCCCAAACCCCCCCCCCAGGCTTCTTTAAGATTTCTGTGAAACTTTTGAGTCAGGTAGTTGGACAGGATGGTGCTTGGAGTTCTGGCGTTCTTGCCAGGAAAACCTGAGCTCAAATGCTCAGACACTTAGCTCTGTGATCCTAGGCAAGTCACTTACCCTGTTTGCCTCAGCAAAAAGGAGGTAAGAATAGCCCCCACTCCCCAGAATTGTTGTAAGGAGCAAAAGGGAGAGTACTCCTCCACTTATTTAAGTCTGGGCAGTAATGAGTCAGTCCCTGATTTGTAGTGTTTGTTGATTTCCATTGAAAACTGATCAATCACGAGCTGATGAGCCAGTCAGAGCTGGCTCCGGCTTCTCCCCGCAGCGTTCTTGCCCCCTCTCCGGCTCCTTCCCCGGGACCTTCTCTCATGGAAAGTGGAATCTGAGCCTGGAGCCCACTCTGCTTTCCTCCTCTGCCCCAGGTCAATGGGTGGCTTTTTTTTTCAAGTGTAAACTCCTGACTTTTGTCATGTTCCTGTCTCCATCTATGGAGGATCTTCTCCATTGGTAATAGCTCAAGCAAAGGCCCTCCTTTCCTCTCATTCTGCTCCTTCTCCTTCCGAAGCCAACAGCAGAATTGAAATGTATCTTGAGTCATGGAAGGCACTTCAGTCCCCAAAGCCTGGCAGCTCTGGGTCACCCAAAAAGCAATGGAGAAATGCCCGTCAGCCTTTACTTGGCTGTAACATGTTACAGGTGAGGATTTTCATAGGTAAAGAGGCACAAAAACATCAGAGAATATGGCTGAAGAAAAAGCCAGTTCCTTCAAAAGAGCTAGAGAAAAAGGATGGACAGTCCGTTTGCTTCCTTGAAGTTCATGCATTTGAATAAGGTTCTTAGCACATTAGGTGGACCTCCTCTAGTGAATTTATTGGAAAACATGGAAAGCTACATGAAATGTCCTTGTTGTTGGATTGATCCAAAGAGCCAAGCTCCTCCTCTCTTAACTGTGGGAATGGTGGGAATGACATGGCTTCCCAGGGTTAGGAATGTGGGTGTCAGGACCCTTCAGACTTGGCAGATGTCAGCTAAGTCACTACACCCTCCCCTGCTGACCAGAGAAGTGTTTCTGGATGATGAGGTGGGCCATGGCTATCCAAGCCAAGTGCTTCTGTAGCATCCTTGGTGAATAGCCTTTCTCTACTAAATCTAAGTAACATGGCTTTGATTAACTGGACAATGACAGGAAAGAGCCTCACTTCCTTCCATGGTTGAACTTAGACCAATAGCAGGAGTGTGAGCCAGAACTACCTACCATGCAGTCAGTGACTTCAAATGAGCCAGGCCCTTAGTAAAAATTTGACAATGTTTGTTGATTGATTGATTGATTGACCTCCCAAATTGTTCTCTCTCCTTCCTCAGATTACCCTATAGGAACTTGTTTTTGTGTCTTTGGTACCTAGAGCAGAGCCTTGCACAAAGTAGTGATTTAATAAAGCTTGTTGAACTGAACTGAATCAGACAACAGAATTGGATGCCCAGTTTCTTTCCTCCTTGGGCTCTTCTTCCCCGCCACCCTCAAATCTGTACCTCCAATGGTGCTGACAGACTCCTGGGATGGCCTTTTCATTATTAGCATTTTCCTTGCTCACTTTTTTCAAATTAAGAAAAAATTCCTTCAAGATACACGTGTTCTTAACATTTCAGCTCTTAAAAACATCTAGTTTATTTTTGAGAAAAGAACACAGACTTGCCTCTTTCTTAATGTTTTTCAAAACAATCACCTTATCCTTAGAGCAGAGCTGTCTCTGATCTTCTTCCCAGTAGGACACAAACTCTGAGAGTCTTCCTGAAGATTTCAAAATGACTCACAGAGTCTCTTCCCACAACCACATAAAATAGGTCTCCAGAATAACCAGCTTCAATGCTATTTACTGAGGCTGCTTTAAACTTTTGGACTTGAGCTGTGATCCTAAAATTCCTCATTTTATTGGAGTCACAAAATGTTTCTTCTAGCCCAGCCACTGAAGAAATATTTCCTGGAGTTGACATCAAAGCCACTGACTCGATAGGGAATGCTTCTCTGCAGAACCGCTGTCCACAGGGAGACAAGAAAACAGCAAAAAGGATTCAGAACAGCTGGACAGTCATTTGTTTTTCGAAATCCATCGACTCTTCTCCTACCTGGGATTTCACCAGCTTCAGTGGTAAATGGCCCAGTGTAGGACACCGTGAAGCTTTATCTCTCAGCAAAGAGACAAGGGACAGATGGTGCAGCTCATTTGAAATTTTCCTTTAGGAGAAAAAAATAGTACCATCTAGCAGTAAACTGGGAAAATATTTTTACATCCAAAGGTTCTGATAAAGGCCTCATTTCTAAAATATATAGAGAATTGACTCAAATATATAAGAATTCAAGCCATTCTCCAATTGACAAATGGTCTAAAGATATGAACAGACAATTTTCAGACGAAGAAATTGAAACTATTTCCGGTCACATGAAAAGGTGCTCCAAGTCACTATTGATCAGAGAAATGCAAATTAAGACAACTCTGAGATACCACTACACACCTGTCAGATTGGCTAAAATGACAGGAAATGATAACTGTTGGAGGGGATGTGGGAAAACTGGGACACTGATACATTGTTGGTGGAACTGTGAACGGATCCAACCATTCTGGAGAGCAATTTGGAGCTATGCTCAAAAAGTTATCAAACTGTGCATACCCTTTGACCCAGCAGTGTTTCTACTGGGCCTATATCCCAAAGAGATTTTAAAGGAGGGAAAGGGACCCACATGTGCAAAAATGTTTGTGGCAGCCCTTTTTGTAGTGGCAAGAAACTGGAAATTGAAAAGATGCCCATCAATTGGAGAATGGCTGAATAAATTATGGTATATGAATGTTATGGAATATTATTGTTCTGTAAGAAATGACCAACAGGAGGATTTCAGAGAGGATTGGAGAGACTTGCATGAACTGATGCTGAGTGAAATCAGCAGAACCAGGAGAACATTATACACAGCAACAAGACTATACGATGATCAATTTTGATGGACATGGTTCTCTTCAACAATGATGTGATTCAAACCAGTTGTGCTGCGATGAAGATAGTCATATACATCCAGAGAGAGGCCTGTGGGAACTGAGAGTGAACCACAACACAGCATTTTAACGCTTTCTGTGAATATTTCCATGCATTCTGTTTTCCTTCTTAGGTTGTTTTTTTTCTTCTTCTCTTTCTAGATCTGATGTTTCTTGTGCAGTAAGATAACTGTATAGATATGTATACATGTATTGTATTTGTCATATAATTTATCCTATTTAGCATGTATTAGATTACCTGTCATCTAGGGGTGGGGGTGGGGGGAAGGAGGGGAAAAGCTTGGGGAAAAAAAAGTTTTTGCAAAGGTCAAAAAAAAAATGATAATGGCAAAGGCTCATCAGCTGTACCTGATGGGAAAGAGAGCTTAGCCAATAGCAGTGTGTGTGGATTTCATACTCTCTATATACAGTCTCTTTTAATTTCAAAAAAAAAAAATAAATAGTACCATCCACTTTGTTCCATCATCATTCATACACTGTGGCTTTGAAATAGCCACTGTTTCCTTCTTATTTTTAATGCTCAATGTTTTTGAAAGAGAATGCTAAAACGTGCTGTTGTCCTTCAAGTGGACTTGGTCGGTTTGGGGGCCTTCCTGACCATGTTTACTTTAGAAATGTCCCCATCAGTTGGTCCTTTGTCCGTGGAGTATAATTGTGCCACTCTACAAAATGCTTATTTCTTCCAAAATAATTGAATAAACTTTTCTAAGTCAAATATTGACATATGACAGGAAGTTCTTACATTGTGATTTCATTTTTAGTAGTAGTATTGATGATTGTTTTGCTATGAAGGTTTTAGACTTAATAAAAAGATTTTAAATCATTTATACAAAAATTACAGTTTTTAAAGGTGAGAAGTAACATTAAAATATTAGCCATTAAAAAATTGATATATGAGAAATGTGGACAATGCTCACATTACCTGCTTAATTGATGAAATGCTGGGGTTTTTTTCCTCTGTAACCATAAGCTGAGCTGTAAATTGTTCCAGTTCTCCTGAATAGCAGGTAGGAATTAGGCTTTTTTCTAAAGTGTCTAATTGTCTGTGCCCTTTGATCCTGAATGTGTCCCAAGAGAGATCAAAAACAGAAAGGATCCAAAGTCATTGCCACTGGTTAAGAAATGTCTGTTGTAGTGCCTAAATGGAGTATCATTGCATTGTAAGATAAGATGAAGAATTTGGGGGTTCCAGGGAAGGCTCATCAGGCCGTAGACAACATGTCAAAGGATGCTGGATCTGCAGCCCAAGAGCATGGGTCTGAATCCTGGTTCTCATACTATTTGTGTGATTTTGGGTTCCTCAGGTTTCTAATTTGTAAAATGTGAGGATGGGATTTTCCTACTTTTAAAGCCCCTTTCAGTTCTAAATCAGCCAGGTGGTTTGATTGATAGAGCACTGGGCCTGGTCAGGAAGACCTGAATTCAAATCCTATCTCAGAAGCTCACTAGTTGTGTGACTCTGGGCAAGTCGTTTGACCCGACTACCCGTTTCCTCATCTATAAAATGGGGAATAAAATTAGCATCTGACTAAAGAGAGAATTCTGTTAAAGCATTTTGCAGATCTCAACATGTATAAATGCTATTAAGTGGATTGTTTACTGACCCAGCAGGATGTCACTTAGTCCAGCTTCAGCCAGTTTTATGGTGCCATGGTCACGTCCCTCCCAGCCTTGACTCATCTGGCCAGTTCCCAGACCTTTCTGCCAGTCCTGTGAACTGCTAAGGCTTCTTCCCAGCCTTCTGTACCCTCAAACTTTTGGGATTATTCCCTTTTGTATGCCCCCCTTACCCCAGCATTTAGGTGAGTGCCCATCGTCCATCATTAGACCAGACCATAGGGGTTGACATGAATGCAGGGTTCAAGATTTACAAAGCACTTTCCAGCCTCATAAGAACCCTGGGAACTCTGCTGGGGTGTAAATATTTCCATTTTTCATACCTTTGGAGGTTCTAAGATGATGTGACATACCCAGGCCCAGACAAGGAATTACCTGGAGGAGGATTTGAATCCAGGTCTTCCATCCAGTACATTATGTCGATAGCCTAGCACCATGCTGCCTTCCTCTCCTCAGCTCTTACCTTGCTTTCTGAGCATAGGCTTCCTGGACCTTCTGTTTATGCAAACAGCTTCATGTAGGCAAGTCATGGAGGGAAGAAATGGAGGGGAAAGGGTAGGAGGGGAAGGGGCAGCTTAAGGTCTGGGGTGCTGAACCCAATGTAAGCCACAGCCTGGCACAGAAACCTCCTCCAGTCATGGGCTGGTTTATAAAGGTTCACTCTTTCCCTCCCTCCCTTTCCTGACTCCCTCTCTTTTCTCCTTCCCTCTTCTCCTTCCTTCACTTTTCTTTCCTTCTCCCTTCCCTTCTTTCTCCCTCCCTCATGTCCTTCCTTCCTTCTCCTTTTCCACTTTCCTTCCCTTTCTTCCCTTTTCTCTTTCCCTCCTCTCCTTCCCACTCTCCTTTTCTTCTCTCCCTCCTTCCCTTTCCTTCCTCCTTCCTTCAACTCCTTTCCCTCCTTCTCACCTTTCTTCCCTTTCTACCTTTCCTACCTTCTCCCCTCTCCCTTTCCATCCTTCCCTTCTAATCTCTTCTTCCATCTTTCTTTTCCCTTTCTTAAGCTAGAAGGGCTTCTAGCTTTCCCCCCCATTTCATTCATCTTCTATGAAGTTTAGGATCACTTTTTCTCCTGGAAGGGTGAGCCCTCAAGCAGTTGGCTTAGTGTTTCCTGGCCCAACCTTTGACATCTCTGGGTCACCTCCATGACATAGTAAGGCACTGGGGGAAGACTACAGGAGTATACTTCAGCAAAAGGGATTTTTAAATGAATTTTAATTTTTGAATATCCCCATTTCCAGCAAGCCATGCATTGTAATATTTTTTTTAAATGGAGAGGGAGGACATTTAGCAAAACTCAGCCGGATTCTGCAAGGTTGGCAATATTATCCATGATATTTTTTGACCCTGTCTTGGTTCCATGGACTTTCCTCTGCATAGGTTGTAAGTTCATAAGAATTGGGTTAGATTACCCCAGCTTTTGGGATAAGTACTCACTATTCAGCAAAAACTGCTGGGA
>JAJPUD010000467.1:622240-634318 GCA_023553655.1 Myrmecobius fasciatus | reverse complement strand
GAAGATCTGGAACTCTTAATTGAACACCAGATAGATAATTTTGATTATATTAAGTAAAAAATTTCTGTACAAACAAAACTAATGCAGACAAGATTAGGAGGGAAGCATCAAATTGGGAAATCATCTTTACATTTAAGGGTTCTGATAAAGGTCTCATCTCTAAGATATATAGAGAATTGTCTCACATTTATAAAAATTCAAGCCATTCTCCAATTGATAAATAGTCAAAGGATATGAACAATTTTTAGATGATGAAATTAAAACTATTTATAGTCATATGAAAAGGTGCTCCAAATCACTATTGATCAGAGAAATGCAAATTAAGACAACTCTTTGTAAAGATCAATGTTGGGGAACTACCCATACATATGTTATACAAATAAAAAGCTTTAATAAAAAAAATACAACTCTGAGGTATCACTACACACCTGTCAGATTGGCTAAAATGACAGGAAAAGATAAAGATGAATGTTGGAGGGGATGTGGGAAGACTGGGACACTGATGCATTGTTGGTGGAGCTGTGAACGGATCCAACCATTCTGGAGAGCAATTTGGAGCTATGCTCAAAAAGTTATCAAACTATGCATACCCTTTGACCCAGCAGTGTTTCTATTGGGCTTATATCCCAAAGAAATCATAAAAGAAGGAAAGGGCCCCACATGTGCGAAAATGTTTGTGGCAGCTCTTTTTGTAGTGGCTAGAAACTGGAAACTGAAGGGGTGCCCATCAATTGGAGAATGGCTGAATAAATTATGGTATATGAATGTTATACAATATTATTGTTCTGTAAGAAACGACCAGCAGGACGATTTCAGAGAGGCCTGGAGAGACTTGCATGAACTGATGCTGAGTGAGATGAGCAGAACCAGGAGATCGTTGTACACGGCAACAACAATACTATATGAGGATCAGTTCTAAGGGACATGACTCTCTTCAACAATGAAATGCTTCAAACCAATTACAATTGTTCCATGAAGAAGGCCATATACCCCCAGAGAGAGGGATGTGAAATGTGGACCACAACATAACATTTTCATGTTCTCTATAGATATTTGCTTGCATTGTATTTCCTTTATCGGATTATTCTCTCTTATAGATACGATTTCTCCTGAACAAAAAAAAATGATGTGTGGCAATAACTATACATATATTCGATTTAAATATTCTAACCTAATTATCATGTAGTGGATATCCTGCTATCTAGGGGAGGGGTGGGGAGTAGGGGGGAAAAATTTGTAACAGGAAGCTTTGTAAGGGTTAATGTTTAGGAATTACCCATACATATGTTTTGCAAATAAAAAGTATTAATAATAAAAAAAAGAATTGGGTTAGATTTAGAAGGAGATGGAGGAAATCATCTTTTATTACGTATCTATTATGTGCCAAATGAGGAGGGGAGCCATGCTGCACAGAGACAGGAAGATTCATCTTTTGAATTCAAATCCAGCCTCATGCACTTAGAGCTTTGTGACCCCGGACAAGTCACTTGCCTTGTTTCCTCCTCTGTAAAATGAGCTGAGAAAGAAATGGCAGAGAAATTGCCAAGAAAAACCCCAGATAGTCATGAAGAATTGGATAGACCGAAAATGGCCAAACAGAAAATGTGCCAGGCACTGTACCAAGCACTTTATCATGATCTCATTCGATCCTCACAAAAACCACAGGGGATAAAAGTAATATCCCCATTTTACAGTTGAGGAAACTGAGGCAGTCAGGCACTGACTTGCCCAGGGTGACGCATCTATTTGAACTTAGAGTTCAAAGCCTGGCTCCACGGGCTGCCCTTTAGGTATCTGCATGTCTCTTTAGTAAGAACCCCAGCCTAGGATGTAATGGAGAATGGGCCTCATCCAGGATCCTCGTAAAGCCCAGAACTGACCGGCTCCTTTGGGGCTGGCTCTCTGGCTGGTCCTCCATGTTCTCTATCCTTTCCCCAAGTGACCACACCAGCTCAGCAAGCCCAGAGGAAGCTTGTTGGCCAATTGACAGACAGAATAAGGGAGAAAGGACAGGCTGGATCACCTTCCGGGAGACTGATCCTAAACTGCTCCTGCAGAAAAATCCCTTTTCTTCCCAGCGATGCTCTCAGCCTGGGCCGGCGCCCCTCACGCTTTATGATTGCTTCGGGTTTCGTTCTCCATCTCCTCGCAGTCGCTTTGCCTTCCAATGAGTTGGTGACACTGCCTGGCTATTTGATCCATGGTTATCCGGCACATTTTAGTCCATTTCTCTGCCCTCTCGGCTTGGCGGTGCCGCCTCCCAATGCCCCGGATCACCCCAGTTCACCAGAGTTTGGGCCCTGCCTCTGTCTTGTGGATTGAAGCCCCAGCCTGCTCTGTGTAACAGGTGGGATCTGGGTACTGACCCACCCAGGGGGATAGGGAGGGAGAGTCGGGGAGGAGAGGTAAATGTTTAACTACCAGCTCTACCAAAATGTCTACATTTAAAATAAAGTCTCATGTGCATCATTAACATTTTCTCTTCATCCATAATCAACAGACCAAGAGCCTGAACCCCAAGTTGGAGCATTTGCAGATTTCTGAAGAGTAATACTCACTGAACAGTTCTCAATGGATTCAGCCTCCTGGAGCTCCTAGGGACTGGCTCCAGCACCTCCAGAAAAAAATCGCAGGCTCACAGCTCCCCTTACCTCCAAGTGCTGATCAGGCAAGCTCACACTCAGAGAGACCCTCGGCTTACATCATGTCGTGGTGGGAGACTGGGAAGGAGAGGTAAACAATATTCTGGTAACGCTGGTGTGCAGATGCAAAGACCTAATTCAAGTCCCACCTGAGATACCTGTGGGCTGCTTGACCAGGGGGCAAGGGCTCAACTCACAAGGCCCCAGGCCCCTCCGTGGGAAGGTGAGCTCCTTCCCCAGGCCTCCCTACAAGCACCCACCCTCAGGTCTGCCCCCAAACATGGAGAAAACTAAGAGGTATCGAAAATTGGTCATTCTCACTTCCCCTAGACTAAGCTAATGAGAACCGTCGACTACATGACTACTAGGGGAGAAGCTTGACAAAGTGAGGTCTTCCAAGTGTTCCTGTGGATACAAAGAGAAAAAAACACGTCAACTTTCAAAAACAGTTTTCTCAAAAATGTGTGGGGGCCGGGTGGGGCAGTGGTTAGGGCCTGATGTCTGGAACACTCAAATTCAGATCGGAGCAGATCATGCAACCTTTTCTCAGCCTCAGTCTCCTCAACTGTAAAATGGGATGATGACAGCAGCTGCCTTTCAGAAGCCCAGTGCCCATTCCCTTCCTTTGATGCAGTTTGTGCAAATGATGTCAGTTGTTACAGATGAGGAAATTGTCTCACAATCATGATCTCACAATCGATTCTCTCATTTTTAAGGCATTTTTTAAAAGTACCATCTTGTTCTCAATGGTGTTTGATGAGGAAACACTCATTTTCTTTAAAACAAAAACCCCCCAGATTCTCTAGTGGAGGCCCCCTTCTTTACCAGGTGGCTTGATGGGCCTGTCCTCAGTTTCCTTCCCAGGGCTCAGGCCACCTGGATGGTAAAATCCGGCTCTACCTCAGGGACAGTGTCCAGGGGATGAGCCCAGCTGGAGGCCACACGGCCCCTTGTTTGCTAGGTGGCTTGATGGGCCTGTCCTCAGTTTCCTTCCCAGGGCCCAGGCCACCTGGATGGTGAATCTGGCTCTACCTTGGGGACAGTGTCAGGGGACAGAGTCCAGGACACGAGGCTGGCTGGAGGCTACATGGCCCCCTTGGGGGGCCAGGTTTCAGAGCTAGGATTTCAGGCTCTAAAAATACCTTGGTGAGCACCTCTCAGTCTGGGCCTGTCTCTGGCCAGATGCCCGAGTACGAGCCTGGCAGCCCCCTCCTGCAACCGGCTGGCCTGGGGCCATTTCACCCTTCACTCTATGGACCCCCAGCCTGCCCCCAGCAGCCCCCCCGACCCAAACTAAGAGCTGCTCCTTCCCCATCCATCCATCCATCTCTTAAGCCTGGACCCACATCCGAGGCAGGTCTTGGGAGGCTTCATCGGCCGCGGCCTTGACCCATGACCCCCAGGGAGGTTTCCAACCCCCAGACCCGCCCTGTGAAGCCAGGTAGGCTCGCGGAAGCCTGTGAGGTTCAGCGGGGGAATCGGAAGATTGGGGGTCCGGGACTAGCTGCATCCCTAACCACTGAGGTGACCCCGAGCTAGGGATTTTTTCCTGTCTCTGCTTGTCCTCCTTAGCAGAGGTCATCTGGGACAGAACTTGGAGTTGAAGCCTGGAAACGCGGGTTCAGATCCCGCCTCTTGACCCCGGGCTTTGCCTGCCTGCCTCAGTTTCCTCCTCTGTAAATCCGGGCAATTACAGGGCCCCCTCCCCCCCCCTCCGCCCTGCGTGAGCCCCTCGTGAGCTCCTCGTTGCTAAGCGCTTCGCACGATGGCCGGCACTTAGAAAGCGCTGTGAAAATGCGAGTTGTCGTTATCCTTAGTATCTTCCAGTCCAACGGACGGAGGAGGAAACTGAGGCCCCGAGACGCGACCTCCTACTGCTGTCCACGCGCCTCCCCGCCGCCCCGCGGTTTGTGTTGACTACGGTTGCCATGGCGGCGGAAGCGGCGCCGCAGCCGCGGCGCCCAATGGGGAGCTGGCGCCTGTGTCACGTGCACGAGGCCCCGCCCCCTGGCTAGTGGTAGCCTGGCTGGAGGCAGCAGGAGCGGTTCAGTCACGGCATCGAGACCTGACAGGGAGGCGGGCTGCGGGTCAGCTGCCCCGGGTCCAGCGAGGTTCCAGTCTGCCTGCGTTCCCCCCCGTGCCCACGGAGAGAAGCCACGATGTTCGGCCCGTCGCGAAGCAACTTTGAGGAAGACCCCTTCTTCTCGTGAGTTGGGGGGGAGGGGCGTGCCTCCGCGACCGCGCCCCGCCCCTGCCTCGGTTTACCTGTATCGAGCGCGGGGTGGAGGGGTTAGGGGGGAGGGGAAAGGAGGGAGAGGTCCCCGTGACCTAGCTTGGCGCGAAGGTAGCGGCGAGGGAGGCAGAAATGCTCCTTTGCCCGCATGACATCCCCTTCCCTCAGCTCTAGAAGCTGAGGGAGTTTGCCGCGGGGTCCAGGGCCCTTGTCCTGGGGTCCGCCGCTGAACATGGTCAGGGCTTCGCGGCCTCAGTTGCTTCAGGAAGGGGGGCGGGGCTGAGCCCAGAGTCGCCTAGGATCCGAGGCCACATTTGAATTTGAGATTTCCGACCCGGGTGACCTCCTCTCCTTTCCCCCCCCCCCCCCGGCTTTGTGAGCATTTGGCGCCGCCCGAGTCCCCCCAGCCCTGCCCTCCGGCTGGGGGGTCCAGTGATTGTCACCAAGACTGTATTATGTGCTCTGTATGAGGTACACACTGAGCTAAGGAAGCCAAGAGGATGGCGGGAGAGATAAAAGAGCCAGAGCCCCTGCCCCTAGGGGTCATGGGAAACACCCCCCAAGAAAGTTCGTTGCTGACTATGAGGGGCCGGTTTGCAGCTGGTGCTGCCCCCCCATTAGCGAGTGACCTCTCCCACCCCAGGGGTCAGACTTGAGGGGTCAGTCAGTGGTGAATGCTGACGGGAGGGAGCCCAGCCCCTTCCCCCAACTTCCCCCCCTTCCCCCATGATGCCGCGGTTGTATCCCTGACATTGGAGTCAATTTTGCAGGTTTTCAATCAGTAGAGCATCTTCTGGGCTCCCTCGGGTTTATTTTTGTGCCCTTATCAGAGTGGGCTTCCCAGAATAGGTCGGCTGGCAGTTAGCACTTATAAATCTGTTAATTGGTCCTCTGCCTAAGAGCTCTGTTTGCCCCATGTTTGGGTTTTAAGAACAGGACAAAGGAATTGTTGGGGTCCTTAAAGAAGTCACCAGTTAGGTGTGAAGACCTCAGTGTGACGGGCAGTGGGAGAACTGACCAGGCATTTAAGGTTCAGGGGGCTCTGCCGGTCACCTCAGAGCTGGGGGGTCCAGCTGGCACACAGACCTGGCCTTTGTGAGCACTGGCCACAGGCCCAGTGACCCAGCTGAGCCCTTTGGAACTCGGGCCTGGCTGCAAACAGTTGGCTGGCCTTCATTAGTCAGTCAGCAAGCAGCCTTTCTCAAGGGCCACATGATTCATCTTTTCTCTCAGGTGCACCATAATTAATATCCTAGAACTATGGTGAACTTTAAAATCCTACAGACAAATCTCAGAATCACAACTCCTATTGCACTCAGTCTGTGATGAACCATAATTCCATTCAGTATGTACTTTGTGTTTCTATATGGGGAGTAACTTTTTTGGGGCTACTGTTTGATCTCCCTTAAATAGGGGAAGCTTTGAAAACTTATAGAATATGTGGATTGCCGTAAATTTAGGTGCCTTCCAATTTTGAAATTCCATGATTCTGTGAAAATAATTTTATGTGGAGGGTGGGAGGGTAATTCGGTTCAGTCTTGTAGGTACTAACTACATAACAGAATACTCTTATTGCTATTGAAAAGGGAGGTACTCCACTCTCAAATCTCCACAGAGCTATTTTGGGATTACGGGAAAATTCTGAAAATTCAATATCTGACAAGAGTAAAGCAGGCTCAACAAATGAATTTTTGGTAGACTAAATTGAGTTAAAAATCCCATTTAAGAATAAATAGATACCCCAATATGATCTTAGACAGAGCTGATTATTTAACACTTTTTTTTCCTACAAAAACAAAATATTTTGAGTCATGCATTTTGTACTTCTTCCTGTCTTAAATCGGCAACTATATAGTAAATTGTTTAGATTTTTTATGGAATGAAAGATCTGGAAAGAAATTATAAGTTAAGTGATAAGAGAAAAAAGAAAGCAATTTCCCAGATAAGTGAAAGGATTGCCTTGTACCCTAGATATTTGATAAATTTGTTGACAGAGTTAGAAATAACCTGGTGTTACAGAACTGCAGAATTTGAGAATCAAGAGGGACCTTGGTGGTTATTTAGTCCAGCCAAGGATCCATAAAAGGTAATCTTCGTGCTTACATACCAGACAGTGGGTTTCCATCCTCTGCTTTCACTGAGGAAGAAGCGGATAATTTCACACAGGCAAAAAAGCTTAGATAAATTGCTATAGGGGATGTTTCCCATAAGAGATCAAACAGGAAACTGTGAAGTAGATTATGCTGCCAGTTTCTAATAATGTGGATGAGATTATTTTTATTTTCTGATTTCTGAGTACAACTTTTGTAAAGCTCAATACTGATATTATATGATTGCTCCTATTTCATTAACGGTTGCTCTTTCTTTGAATGAACCTTTTAAAAAGCTTTTTCTGTCTCAGGCATAATTTGATTGTATATGTAGGACACAGTTTTCCCTAATGGATACCGTTTCTTTCGTGTATCAAAAATCAGTTGAAAAGAGGACTTAATACAAATTTGTCTTGGAATTATAAGTATTGTTGAAACTCATTGACAGGTGTGGCAGTGTTTTGACTAAAACCACAAACACTAAAATGTTGGCTCTTTGTAGTCTGCTACAAAGTAGTCTTTACTTTTATGAAGATAAATCACTTGGCTGTTTTTCAAGAAATATTCCGTTCACGGATAGAGAGAAACATTGGCTAACCTTTTGAAGTCAGTATTTTTTAGAAGAAATATTAATCAACTTAAGCCACTTTTGGTATCTGCCTTGAAGGAAAAGGGTTTGATAAAGGGCCTTGTGCTTTTGAAGGTACTATGTGATCTTTCTGCCGCACAGAGGAGAGACTTTCAGATGGACAGAAGAGAAGTGCCCCAGGAGTGGGTACCCTGAATTGGCCGGGCTGCCAAGGAGATGCTCCCGACTTGGCCTTCACCTGCTAGAGACTGAAGACTTGGAAACGAGCTTGGCCTGTCTTGAGGGAGCCAGTGTTTGCCCCCATAAATCGCAGTCTTCAGCAAGTTGTTACTGGGTTCAGCTTTGGCCTTTTCAGTAACTGTTTGAATTGAAATGGAGTTGCCTCCCCAAGGAAGGCCGGCATCGATTCTAACCTGGGAGAGGCACTGATATATGAAGACTCAGGGATGCTGCATTGTAAGAGTAGAGGAGCCCTTCATGAGCTGCTTGCAGCCTTCTCGAGTTCTCAGACGTCTATCTAGATATACACGTACACACATACATGTGTACATACATGTGTACAGAGTTCAGAGGACCCCATCTCTTGGGATGAAAGGTTCTGTCACGTTCCTCATGCTCTGGGATGAAGCTAACTGGAGTAGGTCTGGGAAAATCCATATTATATATAAAACAAATTCTCTTTTATAAAAGAGAAGCTACTTGTTTGCAAAAGGACAGCTAGGTGGTGCATTGGATAGAGCCCCAGGCTTGGGGTGAGGAAAACTCTTATCATGAGTTCAAATCTAGCCCCAGACACTCACTGGTTGTGTGATCCTGGACAGGTCACTTAACCCTGTTTGCCTCGGTTTCCTCATCTGTAAAAGGAGCTAGAGAAGGAAATGGCAAATCACTCCAATATCTTTGCCAAGAAAACTCGAAATGGGGTCAGGAAAAGTTGGGCCTGACTGAACAACAAATTTTTTTCTATCCAAAATATATTTGACATATTTTGACATTTGGTGTGTGTAGGTGTAAATAAGATGAGATCTTTGTAAAGCCCTTATTTAGCACAATGTTTGGCACACAGGAGATTTGTTCCCTCTCACTTATTCTATCTTGGTTTTATTTCCAGGTTGTCAGAACAACCTCCATTTGCAACAGAGCACATAAACTGACCTGAAAACAACTCTAACAATGGGGCAAGGGAGCATGGCTCACGCCTTTGGAAAAGGCCCTATTTGGGGACTCCTTATTAGAGACCTGAAAACTCAGCATTGTTATGGGGAGACTTGGGGTCTTGTGCTAACACCAGCCACCTCCTGGTCCCAGGCGGGGATGAGGGGGAATTCACAATGACCATTTGTCATGGAGCTGTTTGGGCAGGAAGAAAAAGGGCTTCATTGTCTCAGCCTTATTTCCTCCCTTAGCCCTCAGTTTACATGTGCCACACTGGCATGGTTGGGATGATTTTGTAGACACAGGAATTGCACTCATTGGGTGGCATAAGAAACATTGAGGGGCAAATTTGTAAGAGGGAAATTTAAGTAGGCCCAACAAGTCACCTATTATCACTTCCCATGTGAGGAAAGATCTCAGATTAGATTAATTTCCAAAAACTAAAAATAGCCTCTACTCATCCCCAAAGGAACCTTTTGGTTTCTGTGAAACAGGATTAATGATTGGAATAAGAGAAGCATCGTAAGAGTTTCTCTCTTAGCAGCTGTTCTGGGGAGTCACTTGTTGAACTCCTTTCAGAACCCCAATGAGGTTCTTCCTAAATATTTCAGACAGACCTTGAAGCCAGATTTTGGGGGCCCAATGTTTATTGTTTTTCAGTAAGCAGCCTAGATTAGGGTGTGTGTTTGTGTGTTTTGTGTACAAGTGCACAGCATATGTGCGTGAGGATACACAGATTTAGTGCCTGCTGTATGTGTAAAACAGCCAGTCAGCCCTCATATTATTTACATTTTTGACTGGAAAGCAGTTAAAAAGGAGTGATTTTTTTTTGCCTCTCAAAATTGAACCAAAAATAATTTAAAATGATGTGGTGTTTATATTAAAAATAATCCATCCTTTAAACTTGAAAGGAATAACAAATGGGTTTAGTAAAAATTAAAATAACCCTGATCCTCACTGGTCTGCATTTGCTGGGTACTTTCTTTACTATTACGCTGGCTCATCTCCATTCTTTTTTCCAGATTAAGATTTTCCAACTGGCTAGGAGTGGACGATCAGTGGAATAGATTAGGCACATAGTACACAGTAGTAAGCGAACATAATAATCTAGTGTTTGAAAAATGCAGAGATCCAAACTTTGGGGGAAAGAGTTTATTTGACAAAAATTACTGGGAAACCTAGAAAGCAGTTTGACATAAACTAGGTTAAGACCAACGTCTCACACCATATACCAAGATAAGATCAAAATGATGGGTATCTCAGAAATAAAGTGTAGTATTACAAACAAATTAGGGAAATGTTGAGATCCATCGATAAGGGAAAAATTTATGACCGAAGAGACAGAGAGCATTACAGGGGGCAAAATGGATAATTTTGATCACATTAAATTAAGAAGGTTTGTGCAAACAAAATCAATGCTGCTACAATTAGAAAGAAAGTGGGAAACTGGCAGAAGACTTTTTGCAGCAAGTTTCCCTGATAAAGACTTCATTTCTCAAATATCTAGAGGACTGAGTCAAATATACAGGAATTAGTCATTCCCCAATTGATAAATGGTCAAAGAATATGAAAAGGCAATTTTCAAACAAAAGCTCAGTTATTTTTCAGTCATGTCTAACTCTTCATGTGTCATGGTAAGTATCTTAGTAAGGCCAGATTTGAACTTAGATTCCTGACTCCAGGGCCAGTGCTCAGTCTATTGCACCCATGAGCTACCCCTAAGATGTCTGTATTACATGAAAAAAATGCTGCTCTTGGTTAGAGAAATGCAAATTAGAACTACTACAAGTTACCATCTTGCTTCTATCAGATTGGCTAAGATGAACAGAAAAAGAAAATGAGAAGTGTTAGAGGGGCTATAGGAAAACTGGGACATTATTGCTCTGTTAGTGGAGTTGTAAACTGATTAAACCATTCATTTGGAACTGTGCCCAAAGGCTCTAAAGCTGTGTATTATCCTTTGACTCAGTAATCCTACTACTTGGACTGTATCCCAAAGAGACCAAAGAAAAAGGAAGATGTCCTGTTTTTACCCCCCCAAAAAAATCTCTTTGTGATGACAAAGAATTGGAAATTGAGGGGATAACCATCAATTGGGGAAGGACTGAACAAGGTGAAATTAATGTTTGTGATGGAATACTATTGTGCTGTAAGAAATGATGAGCAGGATGCCTAGTGAAGTGAGCAGAACCAGGACACAGTTACAGCAACATTGTGCAATGATCATCTGTGAATGGCTTAGCTATTATCGGCAATACAGAGATCCAGGACAATTCCAAAAAGCTCGTTTTGAAAAATTCAACCCAATGATGGAGTCTGCAAGTGAAAGCAGACTTTTTCAAGTTTATTTTTCTTGGGCTTTTTTGTTCTCCTTTGTAACATATGACTGATACAGAAATATGTTGGGGTGTTTTTTTTTTTTTTTTTTTTTTTTCTTTTTTGCTGAGGCAGTTGGGGTTAAGTGACTTGCCCAAGGTCACACAGCTAGGACGCGTTAAGTGTTTGAGATCACATTTGAACTCAGGTCTTCCTGACTTCAAGGCTGGTGCTCTATCCACTGCGCCACCTAGCTGCCCCAGAAATGTTTTTTGTGACTGCATATCAAATGCTCTATCAAAATGCTTGCCTTCTCAATGAGAGGTGAAGGAGGGAGAGAACTTGGAATTCAAAGATTATTTTTTAAAATGTCAAAATTGGTTTTCACATAATAGTTGGGAAAAATGAAAATAAAAACATTCTTTGAAAAAAGAAATCTGAACTTGTCAAGTATTTCAACATTATTAACATGTTGTGGACTTCCTGCCATCTAGGGGAGGGGAGGGGACTGGGGGTAAAATTTGTAATGGAAAACTTTGTAAAGATCAATGCTGGGGAACTACCCATACATATGTTATACAAATAAAAAGCTTTAAAAAAAAAAAGAAAAGAAATCTGTGTGGCACAACAGCTGTATAAATATGTATGCATATATTGGATTTAACATTTCTACCATGTTTAACATATATTGGACTACTTGCCATCGAGGGGAGAGGGTGGGGGAAGGGAGGGAAAATTGGAATGCAAGGTTTTTCAAGGGCTAATGTTGAAGAATTGTCCATGCATATCTTTGAAAAATAAAAAGTTTTAATAAAGAAAAAAAAGATATAAACCTCAAAAAAGAAAGAAAGAAAGAGAAAGAAAGAAAGAGAGAGAGAAAGAGAGAGAAAGACAGAGAAAGAAAGAAAGAAAGAAAGAAAGAAAGAAAGAGAGAAAGAAAGAAAGAAAGAAAGAGAGAAAGAAAGAAAAGAAAGAAAAGAGAAAGAAAGAAAGAAAGAAAGAAAAGAGAAAGAAAGAAAAGAGAAAGAAAGAAAGAAAGAAAAGAGAAAGAAA